>CM035419.1:179821828-180031828 GCA_020310875.1 Ceratopteris richardii
TCATAACCTATCATTAAGTCCCTCTAATCATCTGAGACTCGTTCATTATTTGCATTGGCTCATTGCATACGAGTATATATCCAATCCGTGAAAGAAGATATGTTTGTATTCTCATTACCATCAAGATTACGTCTATATCTTTTGTTTCTCCATATTTTACATTGGAAATTTTGAAGTTCCTATTCATACTCCCTCACAAAAGCTTGCATGCATTCGCTATTATATGCTACAAAAGTAGAAACATCACTTTTTTCTTGCAATGTAAATTGAAATGGAACTCCCTTATCTGATTATACCTCATCTGTTATTTTTGAAGAAGTATCGTTAGTCCATGCACGTGGAACCTCTCCATGAAGTCTTTCAAGGTATTCACTAACATAGTACATGCACTCTTCAAGCATCTATCCCTTTGCCATAGATCCTTCTGGTTTTGCTCTTTGTCACACATAACCTTTTAATATTCCAATAAATCGCTCGACCCAAAACATCCATCGAGTGTTTACAACACCTACAATCTCTAGTTCATCCACAAGATGGACTAATAAATGAACCTGAATATCAAAAAATGACGTTGGAAGCTCTTTCTCTCCATCAAACATAGTAGCTCTGTGCATTCACATTGCTTTTGTGGAATTGAGCCTTTGTCAATATCTTTTGATGTAATCCATCTATTATTATCATAAATTAAATTATAAAGAAATTATTTCATAAATAAAAGATAACAAATAGTTTCATATATTAAATATGAGAATATGATAATTATCTTATAAGCAATCCAAGATGATAGATCACGTCTTGTACTTCTTTTCTGATACATCCATCAATAATCAAAGGTATTATGTGCTTCAAAAGGTTATGTTAATCATGTGTCTTTAACCCAGATAAGCTCATATCATCCATAGTAAACATCTTTTGCAAAGATGCTCCATATCCTGTAGGTGTTCAAATTGATTGAATCCTATTGTTAATACTGTGTATCTCTTTTGTTGTAAGTATCCAAGGAGCAGGTGTATAAGTTGTTTCTTATCGATTTCTATCAAAAATTGGCCATAACTTTAGTTTTGATTTTTGCTCCTTTAATCATTTCTTGATGCTATTGTGTCTTTTAATCCAAGAAGATGTTGCCATAATGAATAACCAATATTCTTGAATAGATGCATAGGATTAAAAAAAGATGATGGATCTTTAACTCTCTCCAATACTCAAAAGAATACCATATTGACATATTCTCTTTAGCACCAATTTTCCTTTATCTCTAATCTTTACATTCTCATCATCTTCATCATCACTGAAGCTTTTGAATTGTGGATCTATAAGAGGCCCATCTGTCCATTTTCAATACAAATCCATAGGTGTCATTGGTTTTGGACACTCACCTATTTCAATCTTTCCATTAAAATGTATTGCTTCTCTTTCATCTTAATGGATGATTGTCAGGCAAGAATTACCAATGTCAAAGATAAATATTTTTATTGAGATTCTTACTATAAACTGATCTCACCCAATCACACACACAATTGTATACATATTAAATAAAAAAATTATATCATTACTTGAATAGACATCATATCTTGGAAAATTGTGTATAGTCCAAGCCACAACTCCACGAACCATAATGTGTCTTCGATTGATGTTTTTTGATACACCAATGACATTAATACCTCTCCATAACTCTTGAGATCATCAATGAGAGGAGCAAGATATATATTCATGTCTTTAACTTGTCTTTTTCCAAAAACTAAAAGTGAAAGCATTAACTATTCCTCTTAATGCTAAGGTATGGCACGAGATTGTAGTTTATGACAACCACACACCGTGTTGACCATTTACTAGATTTCATAAAAAATGGATTAACCCCATCTAATGCAACTCCTAACTTTAGATTGCATGGATCTTGTGCAAAATCAGGCCATCTAGAATCCATATGTGGAAAAGATGCACTATCTGTTGGAATTCTCATTACTCCATCAGTACTTTTATGATCAAATCCCCATGTCAAAAGTTTTGATAATTCAGGGATTTGAAACATATGTTTCATTTGTGGAGCCAATGGAAAATGTCTCAATACCTTTTTTGGGATTTTACCCTCTTCGTCCTTATATCAAGGAGATTGACATTTTGAACATGTCAAAGATTCTACATATTCATCTCTATATCATTAGGACATGCATGCATACACTGATAATCTACACCAAGATTGTTGATTATCTTCTTCATTTCATCATGTGATGTAGGAAGAATATTCTTGCTTGGTAAAAAATTTTCAAATAGTAACATGTAAGTTCATGAAAAAGGTGATATGAATGAAATAAATAGATAGATAGAAAATTGAAAATTATACCTTAATAGTGTTGAAAAAGATATGTTACTCCATCCAAAATGATTTTGAAGATTGAGAATAAGTAAGCTTGCACTTATTCATGTCAAGCGACTTCCTTCATATATATGTTTTAGACATTCTTCTCGAAGATATTTCTCATTTTTAGAAATATCAATGCTTTTGCTGTCATTTTGATACCAATCCTCAATAAAATTTTCCATGCCATCATCTTCATCATTATCGCAAAAATATTGTACTTTATCTTCTTTTGAATATAGCATGAATAAAAATCATTAGTATTCCATAAATGAATGAGAAGTAAACTTTAAACATAAATTTAAATATGTAAGTTAATTTGAAAAGAGTTTCAATCAATTAGAGTTTTCAATGCAACACAAGATAGGTGGATAGAAAGTTTTCATTGCTCTCTAGCTAAAAGGTGCTCTTAAGGTCTACACCATCCATAATTCACTAATAATTCACCACCAGCATGTAATGAAGTAATAGCATTGAAAACTATGTATCTTGCTACATTTCTACTCATGTATGGTGGTTCGTGACTATTTTCACACTCCTCAAATGTTCCATTAGTCATTGAACTATTATATCCTTGACTACTGTTTATTAAACTTTCTATATTTCCATGTGTGTAAGGTCTTCCATCAATATATAATCTTTCATTTTGTCATGTGTCATCCCTCTACTAGCAAGAGAAGCTGCATTCAAGCATAATCCATAAGTAGTCATGCTTTGAACATAATGTGTAAGTCGATGCCTGCAATCTCCCCATCCATATCGGAGGCACATACAAATCCTCTACACTAAAGAGACCATGACCAACACCAATAATAGTGGAGGGAGCAATCATATAGAGATTAAACCAAAAGTTAAAAACATCTCCATCTAAAGGAAGTGGTCCTCTATTCTATCCTCCATATCTTCTTCTATCATATGTTTGTACTAGAGGACGATCATGAGTTGGCAATGGATAATCTTTAGAGGTTTCAATCTGTAAACAAGGAGGTAGAGGATCTGGAGAAACCTCTACTTGTCATTGATGAATGGCAAGTTCGTGATGTGTACAAGGTATATTCGCATTATTAGTACGAGAAACATCATCATCATCATTGACAAAATATTTCTGTATATTAAGTATAATTTGGTTTTGTATATGATTTTCAATTAAAATAATGACATTAATTTATAGAATCAATACATACCCAAGCTCTATCACGTTGATGAGGTGGTGGTGCATGATAAAAATACCATACTCTACCTCATGTTCAATACATTCCAATCATGGTCTTTGATACATGCCATAGAAAAAGGTACACCAACATATAATATGCCCTTGATAGTAAACATCATCATTATTCCTATCAGAGGACACATGTGAAGATGTTGTTGCATAAATAGGAGGTGGTGGAGTACCCTCTCATTGATCAGAATTTGATTATAATATAAAAATAAAAAAACATATATCAATCATCCATGTATCTATCAAATATTAGAATTAAAAGTTTGATATACTTACAATAAGTAGTCCTTGCACGATTAGGAGACAATGGTGGAGTTCACTCTGATTGATAAAAATCTGATTGTGTAGCAAATAAAGGTACTACATATAAATAATCTAATTATTTACATACATACACATTCACATATACACATTTACACATACACACATTCACATATACACAAATACACATTCTGACATATAAATACACCTACAAATTCTGACACGTATATGTGGATGTATGTGTGTGTATGTGCATGTGTGCATGTATTTATTATGTATGTGTGTGTATCTATATGTGTGGGTATGTGTATGCATGTATTTATTATGTATGTGTGTGTGTATATGTATGGGTATGTATGTAAGTGTATGTATATGTGTATGTGCATGCATGTATGTGTGTGTGTATATATATGTATGTGTGTGGTTATGTATTTACTATGTATGTTTATGTATGTATATGTGTATGTGTATGCATGTATGTGTGTGTGTATGTATATGTATATGTGTATGTGTATGCATGTATGTGTGTGTGTATGTGTATGTGTGGGTATGTATGTATGTATGTGTAAGTGTTTGCATATGTGTATGTGTATGCATGTATGTGTATGTGTAGGTATGTGTGTATGTGTAAGTGTATGCATATGTGTATGTATATGCATGTATGTGTGTGTGTGTGTGTATATATATATATATATATATATATATATATATATATATATATATATATATATATATATATATATATATATATATATATATATATATATATATATAAGTGTATGTATGTATGTATGTATGTATGTATGTATGTATGTATGTATGTATGTATGTATGTATGTATGTATGTATGTATGTATGTATGTATGTATGTATGTATGTATGTATGTATGTGTAAGTGTATGTATATGTGTATATGTATGCATGTATGTGTGTGTGAATATATGTATGTGTGTGGGTATGTATTTACTATGTATGTGTATGTATGTATATGTGTATGTGCATGCATGTATGTATGTGTATGTGTATTTGTGGGTATGTATGTATGTGTATCTGTATGCATATGTGTATGTGTATGCATGTATGTGTGTGTATGTATATATAAGTGTATGTATGTATGTGTAAGTGTATGAATACGTGTATCTGTATGCATTGTGTGTGGGTATGTATTTACGATGTATGTATATGTATGTATATGTATGTATATGTGTATGTGTCTGCATGTATGAGTGTGTATGTGTATGTGTGCGTATGTATGTATGTATGTGTAAGTGATGCATATGTGTATGCATGTATGTGTAAGTGTATGTATGTATGTGTAAGTGTATGTATATGTTTATGTGTATGCATGTATGTGTGTGGGTATGTATTTACTATGTATGTGTATGTATGCATATGTGTATGTGTATGCATATGTGTATGTGTATGCATATGTGTATGTGTATGCATATGTGTATGTGTATGCATGTATGTGTGTGTATGTGTATGTGTGGGTATGTATGTATGTGTAAGTGTATGCATATGTGTATGTGTATGCATGTATGTGTGTGTATGTGTATGTGTATGTATGTATGTATGTGTAAGTGTATGCATATGTGTATGTGTATGCATGCATGTGTGTGTATGTATGTACACACACATGGTACGTGTATGCATGCATGTGTGTATGTGCAAGTGTATGCATATCTGTATGTGTATGCATGTATGTGTGTGTATGTTTATGTGTAGGTATGTATGTATGTATGTATGTATGTATGTATGTGTATGCATATGTGTAAGTATATGCATGCATGTGTATGTATATGCATGCATGTATATGTATGTATGTATGTATGTATGTATGTATGTATGTATGTATGTATGTATGTATGTATGTATGTATGTATGTATGTATGTATGTATGTATGTATGTATGTATGTGTAAGTGTATGTGTATGTGTATGTGTATATGTATGCATGTATGTGTGTGTGTGTGTATATATGTATGTGTGTGGGTATATATGTGTGTATGTGTAAGTGGATGTGTATGTGTATGCGTTTGTGTATGTGTATGCATGTATGTATATATGTATGTGTGTGTATATATATGTGTGTGTGTCTGTATATGCATGTTTATAAATTTAAATTTTGTTTTATATTTTGATTCTTTTTTTTTTTGAGATTGAAATAACAAGAGATATTGTATGGTAGAGCAAAATAAGAGAAGACCTAACATATCACCTATGATGTGGTAGTTTTTTTGCAGACAGCTATGTCTTCAAGAACCATTTCCTCAGCACAAGGTATACAAATTAATAATTCATATTATAGTGACTTATAATTCTCATATGTTTTATAAATATTTTATATTTAATCTATGTATTTTTGTTTCATTAAATAAATGCAGGCGGTAGAAAACAAGAGAGTTGAGTCTGGTCATACATCACACTTAGGCCAAATGGGCCATCATGGTTTTGTAGCTACATTTCTAAGTATATGTATTATTGAATTTATATTTTTTATTTTAGTTAAAATACTTATCATTAATCTTTTTTATTTGTTTCAATGCAACAAAAGGATTATGGAAAAGGAAATCGATTTTGCTACACATTGTGGATATCAATGTCTGAGTGAGTACATGCGAGTTCATCCAAATGCTTTTGTCAGTATTAAAAAATTTCATATAATTATTTTATTTTTATTGATGTTTTATATGTTTTATGTATTTATGTTTATTATATGTAATAGAGGAGTATTATGAAGAGGGAGATATGGATGAGGTGGAGAGATAGATACAGGCAGGACAATCTCGATCATCATAGAGTGCTTACACCTCTACCCATGATGCCACTACAGATACATTAGATCATGTGGATGATCATGTAAAAGCATCGTGTATGTGATCATGCAGCTTGTGGAATAGTGATGCCCAGTTGCATTGCATAGGCGATGCAAATTATCATTACATAAGCGATGCAAATTAACATTGCATATGCGATGCTGCCTTTTCAATCACATAGGCAACGCTAAGGTAGCAACGTTCTCTTGAACGTCGCTACAAGCATCAGAAATAACATCAAAAATAATGTCGAGATTAACGTCGTCTAAACAACAGTGCACACTCGATGCCCGATCTGACAAAATTCACGATCATGTAGCGAAGAAAATGTGTTGTGTTAAGCATTGCTTTGTCCCCATATTCCTTGTAGTGAAAGGATTGAAAGAAAGTGCTTCTTTCTTTTCTAAAGTAGGTGAATGAAAGATAGAACCTTCCAAAGGTAGATTCTTAGAGCCATATTGGTAGTAAGTGGAATCTCTTTAGGAAAATAAGATTAAAGTAAAGAGAAGCCAAATTTTTCTCAAGTAGTTCCCAAGTAATCCCCGACCCATGGATAATCGTGCTTACATCTTATGGATGTTATAGCCAAAAGGTGTATTGATCCTCTAGAAAATTCCCAAGGCTTGAAATTTGAAAAGCATAAGTGAATGCTTAGACTTGAGTGGAGGGGAAAATCTCTAGAAAATCCCTAAGGAAATCTATAAACTTTGAAAAAAAAAGACAAGATCTCAAGATAAAGACCAAAAGTCTTTAGCACATGATCAATAGGAATTGGTTAGACTTGGAACAAGATTATTCAAGTTCTTATGACTAGAACTACTACAAGTGCTTATGAATGGAACTTTTCATAATAAAGCCGTGAGAAATAAAAGTTTTACCTCTTCAGATTTTGCATCTTTAGTGGAATTGGATCTCAAATAGAGCTTTTCCAAGATAGATATACAAGTATGAAAATTCATTTAGAATTTGATTTATTCCAATGGAAGTTAGGTTGGCCAAAGTAGATTGGACCTTTCTTTGCCACTTTCTACCAAGGACTTTAAAGCTCAATTGGACACAATAGTCGTCTAGTCAAATAAAAGGTCAATGGATGTTGGTTAGAAGTGGAGCCTAATAGATAAATCCAAGTCAAGTGTTTTGTTCAACACTACTAAAATTAGTTTATCCAAAATAAGTTCAAGTTAATTCAAAGAGAGTTCTGAAAGTCTTGAAATCATTAGAAGTCTCCACCAAGTTGTTGGAAGCATCTATCTGATTGTGGTCAGACTAGAAATGTTTCAAGAAACTTTCTAAAATGTTTTGTATTTGAATAGTCTCCAAGTTGTTCAATGTGCTCTTAGTAGTGTCCTAGTTTTACACATAATTACCTAGTTGAAGCAAAGAGACATGGAAAAGTTCCATTCTAAGCCAACTCCACTTAATTTGATAAGTTATTCACCACAAATGTCTATTCAATGCATAATAATAAATCTATATTGAGAAAGTAAAGACAAAAGCCTCATGAAGGTGCTTAGAGAATTCACCCATTTTGTTGAATCCATGCACAAAAAGGTACATAATATCATTTGGCTAGGGAAAAGACCACACATAGATTCCTCTCTTTTTAGATCGAGTTCAAGATATAATCCCCTCTTGATTAAAGAGAAAAATCAAAGAGATGATAGAAATGCTCCCTAGATAGTACCATGGGCTCAATGAAATGCTATTATAGTTCTGAATGTGATGCACTTTAAATTGTCCAAAAGTTGAGGTCATACTCCCTAAGATGGATTCTAATTTATTTTTCATATCAAGTAGGTCATGATTTTGAGAACGAGTAATAAACACATCATACAAGTCTACCTCATCTTCAACATCTTGCATTTCTAGTTCTTGAGTTTTTTTGGTTTTTCTAAATTTTGTTGTTGTTCTAAAATTTAAGAATTTTCTAATGGCATCTCTTCAGTTTGCTTAGCTTGAATTTCCATATTGAAAAATACTAATTGAAAATGAAACAGAAGAAAGCAAATGAAGTTCCCAAAATGAAAGAAATGGCTCAAAAACACTTCCCTACAATATTCAAAGCTTTGGATGCAAGGTTGAAGTGATATGCCAAGCTCTTACCCTCTCTTCTTGATCCTTATTAGTCCCAAAATTGATTCTCAAATGTCACGTTGAATTGAAGAAGCTTAGTGTTGGCCAACACTCATGATTTGGTAGACAAAAGCCTTAGAAGATAAGAACAAAGAGAAGAGTAGCAAGGAATAAGGAGATAGAGTAATCACGCATAATCTAGCAATAAGGCCCAACCATTTTTTTGCATGAATCTAACTTTACATCAAAAAGTGATTATTATCATTGCACTCAAAATGTAAATACTTTTTTTTGGTAGATTCGACTCCATTTTGTTCAAGCCAAGGATTCTCAAGCTTGAGGAGTATTAAAAGTATCTATGTACCATCATGATTTTTAGATTCCATCTAAGCCCTAGAACCTAATTTTTAACTAGGCCCAACACTAGGTCTTGACAGGGCCAAAGCTAATGAAAAACTATAAAAAGAGCTAGAGAACTCATTTTTGAGGTTGGCTTAGTAGTGATTGAAGCTTTTGTAATAGAGTTCTTTTGCAATTGAAAGCATTCCATTGTTCCACTCTTTGTTCTTGCCTTGTGTTCATGTGTGTGTGTGTATGTGTGTGCATGATTGTGTGCTTCTCCTTCACTCACTTGTGCACTTCACTTGCTCATGGTCGTCATACCACCCTCACGTCTCCCTGGATTGACAATTATGAGGTTGATCTCTTGACATTGGTACTCACCATTGTGCTAGAGTGACACCAAATTTGGTGTCATTGTTGAGGAGCAAGCTATGAGGATGAGCATGTGATGGTAAGACGTAGAGTTATGATGTTGGAGTCATTGCTAATTTCTTTATTTTTTAGTTTTTTTGCATTTTTTTGTTCATATTCCCTTCTATACCTCATTCCCCTCATTCCATTTGTGAGAGAGACCAAGAGAGAGCTATTGTGCATTCAATTTTTGTGTTTTTTGTGAGTATTTCTTGCAGGTTTCAACTGTATCACCATCTCCAATAGCTTTTGCAGGTATGATAGACCTTTGCATATTTTCAGAGATGATGACTTTATCTATTGTGACAAATAGAGAAAGTTGATATTTCTTGTTTTCATGCATGGCACCATAAACCGCACCACTAGAGTATCCCAAATCACTACAAATATCCTAAAAATTTGCATTTTTATGGTCTATCACGACATACCAAATCCATGATAAACGATCGACGATGGACACTATCTATCGCGATAGACACCATGTATCACAAAAGAGTGAAATCCATGATAGACACCTGTCTATTGTGATAGAACAAAATCCTTGATAGATGATAGACACCATCTATTGTGACATACACATGTCTATCGCGACATATCGATTCCATGATAGACACTCATCTATCACAATAGAACAAAATCTGCGATAGATGATAGATGGTAGATGACAGACGACATCTATCGCAATAGACACCTCTTCTATCGTGACAGACTGATTCCGTGATAGACATCCATGTGCTACAATAGAACCCTGTCTATCATGATAGACGGATTCCACGATAGACACCTGCATATCTCAATAGATATTGTCTATCATGACAAACTAAAATCCATGATAGACACGTGTCTATCGTGATAAACATCATCTATTGCGATAGACATCGTCTATCACAATAGACAAGACCCCATGATAGACCCCATCTATTGCGATAGACACCATCTATCACGATAGACAGAATGCCATGACAGACGATAGATGAGAGATGAAAGACATCATCTATCATGATAGACACCATCTATCCCGATAGACAAGTCTATCACAATAGACACCCATCTATCATGATAGATAGCCATGCGTGATTAAGGCAATCTATCTTGATAGACATCGTCTATTATGACAGACAGGTCTATCGTGATAGGCACCATCTATTGTGATAGACATCCCATTTCGACCAAAAAATTGGGATTTCTTTTTTCAATTTTGGAGTGAATTTGGGTAATTATTTCAAGCAAATGAGGTGACTTGGAGGCCTAGAGAGATTTTTTTTGTGTGTTTGACCCCCAGTAGCCTAAATTGACATAACTTTTTCATACAAAATCCACTTTTTGAGCTCTAGAGGGTGTTGTAAAGCATTAGATAAGATAATTTGAAGATGACCCTTAGGTGGCATCTAGGTTGCATTTGTTCGATTGAACAATGAAAAAATACCCAATAAGTTCAAAAAATTCAAGATTTTCCAATATCCTCGAATATAAATTCGCATGTCCTCTTTTTTTTTATCGATAATCTTTCAATCGAAAAGAATTTCAGTCAAAAAGATTTTCGATTGAAAAAAATTTAGATTGAAAAAGTTTTCAATCGGAAAGGTTTTAGATTGAAGACATTTTAGATTGAAAAGGTTTAGATTGAGGGTTTTAGATTGAAAATGTCTTAGATCTAAAAGGTTTTAGATCTAAAAGATTTTAGATAAAAAAGCTTTTATATATGTTTCATCAATGAGAGCTACATAATCACTCTTTTTTTTTATTATATGCTTGTGTAGATTCACAAGGGATAATACAAGATGCCTTTCTTTTATAGTCAAACATGATATCATATTATAATCCACTTTGTTTATTAAAGAATATGACCAATATGTTGATCACAATCCAAAAGGACTCACATGATCTAAAAGTATAAAATGTTAATGCCATGGATCTCTTTGGCATGATTTCCATTTTTAATCTATATTCTTATATACAACACATGTAGCTCACAAATGTAGACTTTCATTAGTTTATCTACTCTCTTCAAACCACATCAAAGTTTTGCAAGTTCCCTATATCTAGGCATGTGTTTCACTCTTGTACTAGGTGGGAAATGTCTCAAACCTCTCCATAATTTTCTATCTCCCTATGCATGTCTTCAATTTATTGGCTCCATGTTCTAGATATAATTTGCATTCGCCAAATTACTTTGAAATAATACATGGTCATTTGAGCATGCAAGATCGTAGTCAAGGAAAACTATACACAAATCCATTCTTTCTTATTTTCTTTATGTCCACATGTTGTTACCTCTAGTAACATCTTTTGTAGCATATATATATATATATATATATATATATATATATATATATATATATATATATATATATATATATATATATATATATATATATATATATATATATATATATATATATATATATATATATATATATATATATATATATATATATATATATATATATATATATATATGTATATCCACCTTTCAACTTAAGAATCAATCTATTCACCTACTTTTCTATCTATCTATATATCTAAACCCTAAACCCTAAAACCTGAACCCTAAACCCCTAAACCCTAAATCCTAAACCCTAAACCCTAAACCCTAAACCCTTAACCCTAGATCCTAAACCCTAAACCCTAAAACCTGAACCCTAAGCCCTAAGCCCTAAACCCTAAACCCTAAACACTAAATCTTAAACCCTAAACCCTAAACCCTAAACCCTAAACACTAAACACTAAATCCTAAACCCCAAACCATTAATCCTAAACCCTAAACCCTAAACCCTAAACCCTAAACCCTAAACCCTAAACCCTAAACCCTAAACCCTAAACCCTAAACCCTAAACCCTAAACCCTACACTCTAAACTCTACACCCTGAACCCTAAACCCTAAACCCTAAATCCCAAACCCTAGAATCCTAAACTCTAAACCCTAAACCCTAAACCTTGAGCCCTAAACCCTAAATCCTAAACCCTAAACCCTAAACCCTAGACCTAAATCCCAAACTCAAACTCCTAAACCATAAACCCTAAACACTAAATTCTTAACCCTAAACCCTCAACCCTAAATCCTAAACCCTAAACCCTAGATCCTAAACCCCCTAAACCATAAACCCTAAATGCTAAACCCTAAACCCTAAAACCTAAATCATAAACCCTAAAGCCTAAACCTTTAACCCTACACTCTAAACCCTAAACCTCGATCCCTTAATCCTAAACCCTAAACCCCAAACCCAAAACCCTAAACCCTCATCCCTAAACCTAAACCCTAAACATCAAATTATAAACCCTATACTCTAAAACCACAAACCCTAAAACCTAAACCCTTAACCGTAAACTCTACAACGTAAATCATAAACCATAAACCCTAAATCCTAAACGCTTAACCCTAAACTCTAAACTCTAAACTCTAAAAACTAGACACTAAACCCTAAACCATTAGCCCTAAAGCCTAAACCCTAAACCCTAAACCCTAAACCCTAAATCCTACATCCTACATCCTACACCCCTAATCCTTAACCATATGATCAAAATCATAAACCCTAAAGCCTTAATCCTAAAGCCTTAACCCTAGACCCTTAACCCTAAACCCTAAGCCATAAACCCTAAAACCTAAACCCTAAACCCAAAAACCTAAGCCCTTAACCATAAATCTAAACCCTAAATCCTAAACTCTAAACTCTTAAACCCTAAGCCCAAAAACTTAAACCCTAAACCCTAAACCATAAACCCTAAACCTCAAACCCTAAACCCTAAACGTGAAACCTCAAACCTAGCGCTATACCCTAAATCCTAAACCCAAAGCATTAAACCTAAAAACCTAAACCCTTAATCCTAAAACCTAAATCCTAAATCATAATCCATCAATGCTAAACCGTAAAGCTTATATCCTAAAACCCTAAACCCTAATCCCTAAGCTCTAAACCCTAAAATTTGGAACCCGAACCCCTAACCCCTAAATGTTGAACCCTAGACCCAAAACCATAAACCCTAAAATCTAAACCCTTTACCCTAAAATTTAAACCCTTTACCCTAAACTCTAAACCCTTTACCCTAAACCCTAAACCCTAAACCTTTTAGATGATTCTTGACTTTGTACATTTAGATCATCCTCCAATCAATAAAAATGAGGTTCATAAATTCAAGTATGTATTAGAACTTACTACATATAAGAATATAATCAGCATAGTAGATGTAGATACATTACTTAAAATTCTTAAAAATATCTCTAGAAATGGTTTTAACTTATCCAAGAGTGATGGATTAGGACCATTTGGAAGTGGATTGATGTAATTGAATATAGATGTGAATCAAACATCTTTTTTTATTATGGGGTTAATATTATGTAGTTGTTTCTTTCAGTTGAAGTGTTATGGCGTTGTGTGCAATGATAGTATGGATTGTAATGTATAGTGATGATGTGGATTTCAATAACTAACATATACAATTATATGATATGGATTTTAATTTGAATGTTATGATGTGGATGATGTTGATTTAATGTTAATTCAAAGCTTATGATATGGGTTGATATAGTAGTGATGATGTGAATTTCAAAAGTTAAGATGTTTAGTGCTATAATGGATTTTAATTCAAATGTTATCATGTGGATGATATCGATTGAATATTAATTTAAATATTATGACATGGATTGATATAGTAGTGATGATGTGGACTTCAAAAGTTAATATGTGCAATGATATTTTATGGATTTAAATTCAAATGTTATGATGTGGATGATGTCGAGTGATTTTTAATTTAGAAATAAAGATGTGTACTTATATTATGTGGATTTTGATTCAAATCTTATGATGTGGAGTGTCATGATGATATCATATGATGAATGATCAAGTGTTATTACATTATTGATATATTGCAGTTTTAGAAGTAAAAAAATGAATAATCAACCTAATCATGTTATATCTCAAAGGATTTTAGATGATAAAATTACAATATAAAATCTTTTCTATCTAAAATATTTTCAATAAAAAATATTTTCATTCTAAAAGATTATTTATCTAAAATTTTTTTGATCTAAACTGTTTTCATTCTAAAATGTTTTCAATCTGAAATGTTTTCAATCTAAAACCTTTTAAATTTAAAACCTTTTCCATCTTAAATAATTTTGATCGAAAATATTTTTGATAAAAAAATTTTCGATCGAAAGTGCCTTCGATAAAAAAATCTCCAAATTGTGGTGCAAAAACTATTCAGACTCGTCCGCATAAGCTGATGTGGCACCGAATAATTCGATCGACTAATAAGGGGTCATAAAAAAATTCCGTAATTATTCACAACTAATTGAATCATTGAGTAACAAATAATGCAACCTAGGGTGGGATTAGGAAGCCAAGGGATCTCTATAGGTGTTTTTAGCCATACAAGGGGGAAAATCAACCTGTAAACAATGCCTGAATCAAAATTTTTTGTCAATTAAAGTTGAAGATTGAGCTAAACTTGGAACTTTTACAGGTCCATTAAGAGCTTTTGGAGAGGCCAAAGCAAGTTGCAAGTGTGTGCAAGCTTGGGAATGTGCATCTTGGTCATACAAGGGTAAACAAGGAGAAGAGACTTGAGGTTGGAAGCATTCTTGACCCCCTCAATCAATTCTTAGCCTAGGCTAAGCACAACTTGTGTATTAACTAATTAGGGTGATGATAAGCATGACATAAGTACAAGAAACCCTAATTCATCAAGTTCAAGTATAGTTAACATATTGCTACGGAAAAACCTAAGGGAAAAGAATATAAATTATGTAACAAAAACTTCAAGTACAATAAAAACTCAAAGTATTCCTTACGATGGTCCAAGAAAAATAAAAAAAACAAGTGATTGATACAAAGGAGCATTGCAATGCAGTTGTACTGGGGAAATCATGGTTATTCAATAAGGCTTATAAACTTTAGATCAAGTAAAAATCTAGGCTGTGATAGACAAAGCACTAGATCGTCTGAGGCTAGTGTTAACCATACAACTAGATCATGTGCTCAACAACTCAGTGATTATCCCTACATGCTGAGTTTAGAAACACGTGACTTAGAGATGTCGTATAGCATGGAGAGACCAGCAAGTAGTTTTGGTGCTGCATGACTAAAGAATCTAAAAGGGCCATATAAGACTCAATTGGAGTATGTTAGGACCAATCAATTAGGTGCTCACATCTATGAGGATGGTCTAAGGAGGTCCGTTGTCCAACTTAGGAATCCAAATCAGCTAGTTGGACTGGAACACCTGTTGGAGGTTTGAAGAAGGCTCATACATTGATAAAGAGGGAACAATGTATGTGGTCACAAGCTTACCCGATAGGACATATGAGTTTGGAATTTTCATTCTTGAGATGGAAATGGAAGACCTAGAACAAGGAACCCTAGGAGGAGAGCCTAGGACTCCTAGAGGCAAATCAATCTTGACTAGAATGATCACCATAGAGTGGATCCCCCAAGATAATAAGGGCATATAGTTATTCTTGAATAGAGAAATAGACAAGACATTTTGGAGATATGAACCCAACGAACCTAATGAAGTTGGGACAGTCACTATATATGGGTATGTTGTTGGTTTGGATTCCTTTGTTGTGGTTGACTTCTTGGAGGTTGTGGTTGAGAGATATGGTTGAATCTCTACTTTGGAAAAGAAGGGAGGTCCAACACTTGCGTGACTTGGTCATCACGAAGTGAGGCATTCTGTACAAAAGATCTAGGCCGGTCCGTGGGAAGTGTGGATGAAGGGACACAGAAGGCTATCGTGCCATCTGTCCACTCATGTAGTCCATCTGGATGCGGATGTAAACCCCTTCCTATGCAAAGGAAGATCAGAGGAAGATATCCTGACTAGCAACAATCCATCACCAAGCTCTCATGGCTTGACTTTGGATGGAGTGTGCTTATCTGGTGGATCTATCCAAAGATCTTTCGATCCTCCTTCATAGTCATTTCATATGTTCTAGGGTTACATCCCTCAGGAAGGGTATTGTTAGGGAAGTCAAGTGGTACCACTCGCTGCTGGTCTAAGGTCTTGATCTATAGGGAGCCCTGTCTAAGATTTAGGTCCACTGAGTGATTGTATAACCAATCTTGTCTAAGGATTAACAGCTCTATCAAGTCATCATCATGGCACACTAGGAGTTTCACAGTCATGGTTGCTTCGTGTATGAGGATAGGAAGGTCCACTTCACCTATGCAAGGGGTTTCCATGCCTCCTAGCCCTATGAGGTATGCCTCAATTGGCCACATTCTATTCTTGAGTCCTTATAGTGAGATTAGTTAATCGCACTAGTCACAACACATGAATTAATTAAAGCCCTAAGCTCATGATGGATGTTGCTTTGGTCTAGTATGACTGTAACGAATAGTCTCCTATCAGCTATGCTAGGATGAGGAGTTGAATTTGTTTGACACATGGCCATGGGGTATCTTGGTGTGTCCTCGAGATGGTTATAATGTTCTCTCCTTAGTCCTTGTCTTCTTGGTTTCATGCGTTCTAGAGCTTATGCCTGAGTTTCCTCGCATATTCTCTTTTCTTCCTCCTTATGCCTCTTTGCACCTCTGAGTAATCATAGGTCCATAACCACGTTTCTTTAGCTTTCGTGCATGCTGTTTCAATGTATACATTAGGACTAAATCACCTTCTTTTATGCCTTTATCTTTCACATGTGCATCAAAATAGGCTTTCTGGTGCTACTTTGCTGCATGTATGGCTGCTATCGCTTTTAGCCTGGCTTCTCCTAATTGTTCATAGTCCATTATCCTTGATGATAATTCATGGCCAATCCACTGATGTTCTTGTGCAATCTTAAGGGTGGGCATCAGAAAGTCCAAAGGGAGCACAAAATTTTGACTAAAAACCATATGAAAGGGAGTTGCAGTGAGTACGGTCTTGTAGGCCACTCGATATGCCCAAACAACGTGATGTAACTGTTTGTCCCAATCTGAATTTTTGTTGTTCATGAGTTTCATCAATACATTACAAAGGATCTTGTTAGTACTTTCTGCTTGACCATTGGCCTGAGGATGACATGGTGCGGATTTCTTGTGAATCACCATAAAATCTTGTAACAAATATTCAATGACCTGGTTTAGAAAGTGAGTTCCTCAATTGCTCACCCACTCGATAGGTAATCCATATCTCGTAAAGACATTTTCAAATAAGAATTTTGCCGTCGTGTGTGCACCATTCTTTTTGGTTCCCTTAGCCTCTACCCATTTGGTAAGATAGTCTATCGCTACTATGATGTATTCAAAATGAGTACGTTTAGCAAGGGGGTTAATCCATCCTACAAAGTCTATACCCCACTTAGAGAATGCACGTCCTCCCGTCATGGGTTTCAGTGGCATTTCATCTCTACGAGTAGGAAACTGCGTTCTCTGGCACACATCACATCTCTTAACATAGGTATGTGCATCCATGTGAAGAGTGGGCCACCATAATCCTGCAAATAATATGGCTTTGATTATCCTATCAGGGCCAAAATGACCTCCTGCAACACCTTGGTGTGCAGTCTCTAATATGCTCAAATAATCACTTTCATGAACACATTGACTTAGGTATCTGTCTCTTACTTGTTTATACAAGTTATTGCCAATAAGAGAGTAATCTTGAGCTTCCTGCTCTAAACTATGTTGTCAATCAAAGTCATTCCTTGAGGGAATGTTTCCATCCTCAAGTATGTGACAATGAGTTCACTCCATTCTGGTATGAGAGACACATGATACAAAGTGGCATGTTCCATTGGGGCTTTTTCACAACAAACAAGACATTCTTTACATAGCCTGTAGACATCTTCTTCCGTGGAAGGCCATGACAATCTAGGTATGCCATCACGATGGGTCACTTGACCATTGTGACACCTCAATCAACTTGGACCATCGGAATGGGTCATTGGACCATCGCGATGCCTCATTCCTTGCAGACCATCGTGATGGTTCCAGGCCATCGCGATTATCTCAGACCATCGCGATTGTCCACCTAAAATGGTAAAATTACGGTTTTGATTTTTGGCAAATTCAAGGTCAATTTGAGTGAAATCAATGAATTTCCTCTACCTCAACCCCGCGAACATCCAAGAATATTGAGACCTACCCAGTTAGTGAAATTAATGAAAAATTACTTTGATGGGATAGGAGACCCCTATGACCATGTTGCGGAATTTAAGCAAGTGTTGCGAGTAGAGCAAGTAGAAGACATGTTCACACAATACAATGCCTTTGGAATCACATTAAAGAACACAACTTTAACCTGGTCCCAACCATAATAGCAAAGGAAATTTAGGGATATTCATCACTTGTTAGAGTCATTCATCATTGAATTCTATAAAAGTGGAATTAGACATAATACTTCCTCATTGATCCATAGCTTCAAACAAACCCTTCAGGAAACAATTAGGCTTGCATGATGTAGGTTTAGGAAATACATTGAGAGATGTCCAATGCCAGAACTGCCCTCACAAGCAAAGCAAGTGTCTTTGTTTTTGGATGGTCTTTTAAGCTCTAAACTGCGATCCTATGTATATTTGAAGGAACCCAGAATGCTAGAGCAGTGTGTAAGGAATTGTATAGACATTGATGACAATTTAGGAGATGGATTGGAACTTTAAAAGGTCTACAAAGACTCAAATAACTCCTCTCAATCATCCTCAAAAAATTCCAATTCAATAGAAGACCTAACCGAGAAAGTGGCCCAGAAACTAGGAGTTTCTAGCAAACAGATGCCAAGGCTAACAACAAACAAAAGTTGTTACACTTGTGGTGGCGATCACATGGAAAATGTGTGTCCCAATGTAGCACAACCTCAAGACAACCCTAGTGGCCAGTACTGCACAATTGAAAGGTGATACACTAATCACACAGCATAGGATTGTCTGTACAACAAACAAGTAGTGTGACAGAACTACCCCCACGCATACCCCCAACCAGGTAGGTACCAAGGCTAGTACAATTTTCAACCTCATTACTATAGAGCCCCACCACCCAATGTCATTTCAATCAAATATGTTGCTACAAAAGAGAACCTGAGTAGGGCTTTAGTCCGTTCTTCACCCCTGATCACAGAAGGTGATCCTAATTCAAATAGTTTCAACTCCACCACCCATGTAGATAGTCCACCAGCATACTACATGGAGTCTTCAGAACACATGGAAGCATATCAATATGATAGTCCACCATTGGAACCCAATTGGGAGCCTGACTACGTCAATGTTATGTATATTAACCCCAACCCACGACCCCAGTTGAGATAGCCAAGACCACAGGGCCCTAAAGGACCATGCTTTAGGTGCCAAGGAGATCATTTCATAAAAGATTGCCCCCATCCTCCAATAGCAGGACAATCACAATATTATAACATTCAAGGCTTTTGTGCGGAATGTGGTAAAGAGCATATCATAAGGGATTGCCCTAAGAACCCTGCTAATGCCTCAAAAGTGACAACCATTAACATGATAGATATTGTGCACACCTCTGATGGATCCAATCCAACGTATGTACCTATCCAAGCTATAACGAGAGCCCAAGCGCTATTGCAAAACCAATAGCCTAACCTAGAAAAGGTAGCCGAGACTAGTGAAGTTGAAGAATCTAGTGGTAGAAAGGCAAAATCTTGGAAGGACTCATGAGAGATAATCAAAAGGAAATGGAGCAGAAAGATAAACGAGTTGGAAGGAAGTCTAAGGAAACTAGAGCTAAAATCCTAGAATTAACTTCGCAAGAATCAAATAAGGAGAACCCAGCTTTTAGCTGAACCCATACTTGAAAACCTAGATATGATGTTTCGAGCATATCAGGTAAGGTTAAGAGAAGAACTCTAGCTACCTGAATTTAGCAAGAACTACCCAAGAGCAGACTTAGAAATTGAGAGAATGAAGCTTTGCATGAAGATGGTAGAATTAGCCCAGACCGGGTTTGAAGCCTCACGATATATCAATTGGAGTAATATAGAGAAACTAGAGTTACACTTTCAAGGACTATTGAAGAGACTAGAACACTTGATTCCTAGCAACGAGAAGAAGAAACTATGAAAGAACCCTATTTTACAAGAGACATGGGAAGGTAATGTAACATCACTGTCTCAAGTGCCAGATACCAAGGTCGAAGAAAACCTTTCTTCCATACATAAGTACTCGCAAGAGTCTCTAAGAGAAATCCAAGAAGAGAAGTGGAGACGAGACAAGAAACCCATCCCCCCTATTCAAGAGATAGATGACTTGCGGGAACAATTTCCCCAAGACATACCTTCCATCTATGATGAGGTAGAGGAAGAGCAGCTTAGTGAACAAACAGAGTTTGAATCTCATTCCTTACAAGAGTTGCCTCAGTTCACAGGACCTTGGGAAGCTAAGTCAATTAATATGAGAGCACCCACTATAATTGTGAGAAATGAAGAATCACTGATCCCTAGGAATATAGATATGATAAAGAAAACTAAATTACAGTGTTACCTCATGTTAGAAGAGTTGTTGAAAATTAAGCCAGAGTTGTGGAAGCATGTAGCAAACCAATTCCCCGCAATGGCTTCCACTTACTCTCAAGAAGGTTCATACAAGAAGGTACCCATGGAAGAATTGCAGATGAGCGAAGGAGAGGAAGGTAATACCTATCTTTGAATAACCCATCAAGGCTACACTACCAAAGCCATCTTAGATTCAGGAGTGGGACTAGCCATTGCTACTACTGCTTTATGGAAACATTGGGGTAAACCAGCACTAAGACCCACCAGGATGAAGCTACAAATGGCTGATGGACATATAGAGAAGCCATTAGGCTTACTAGAAGGCATATCTCTCACCACTTATGGTGTAGAATTCAAGCACACTTTTGCCATTTATGATTTTGGGAAAAATCATGTGTATGAGATGATTTTAGGATGACCATTCATGCGTCAATTTCAAATTGTACAAGATTGGGGAAATAATTCCTTGTACTTGCAACATTTAGGAGTAACCACCAAAGTTAATCTCAAAGATTATTCCCATCGAGATGTACCCCCAATTCAATGGAATACAATCCATAAGACACCCAAAGAAACAGAGTCTATGCATTCGTTAGAATCGGACCCATCATGGTTGCACGAAGACACTCATCTATGGATGTGTAAGGTAGCCAAACAAGAAGAAGAACGATTAGAAGCCAGAACTTTAGGTTCGGAACGACATCCACGAAATCTTCAAGATCCGACTTATGCACCCATAGTGTTTCCAAACTAGGAATTTGAGCCTCATAGTTGGGCAAAGATCTTAGCTACGATGGATATAGTAGTAAACGAAGAACAGTGGACCCCTCATTGTGATGAGGACAGATATGATATTTGAATCTGTATGATAGAACCCCTAGAGGAGGACTTTATCCTAGAAGAATGCATGGAAGCGGCTCAAGAATCAAATGACAGTAGTGACAAGGATCTAGAGTCCATTATCATGGGCCCTTCTATTTAATAGAAGAGGAATATCTCTACTTTGTGGAAGCAAAAACCCCTGAGATGGACAAGGAAAATCAAATCGAACAACGTGCGTCACTCACAGAAGATACAGAAAATAAGAAAAAGAAGAGAAAGAAATCACCCCATACAGAAGAGGAAGAAGAACCACTCATGGAAGTACTGGAGAACTTCAAAAAGTATGAAATAGAAGATAGAAGAATCATGGTACGAATGCCTAAAAGAGAAGCAAGCATTGGAGAAGTATATGATAATCGAGAGAAAACCAAGAAAATCATAGTTACAATAGAAGAAGGAGAAGAAAAGTGCACATACATAGGGCATGATGTAATGAATGAAGAAGAAGAAGAGTTAACAGCCCTACTGCGCAAATATAGAGATGTGTTTGCTTGGAGTTACAAGGGCTTGAAAGGAGTAGACCTGGATATATGCTCTCATATAATTCAAATGTCTCCAAAGGCCAAACCTACTAAGAAGAAAACCATACACGTACAACGATAACTATGCTACCAAGATTAAAGAGATGATAGATCGATTGATAGAAGCAAGATTCATTTACGAAATTGAGCATATCGAATGGGTATCCTCCATTGTGGTTGTGCCCAAGAAAAATGAAAAATTGTGTGTGTATTAACCTTAAAAAAGTTAAGGCCACCACGATTAGAGACAATTATCCTCTTCCTATCACGAAACATTTGCTAGAAAGAGTTGCGGGCAAGGAAGTCTATAGCTTTCTTGATGGATTCTCAGGCTCTAATCAAGTAGCCATTGCTCTTGAAAATCAACACAAGACGGATTTTGCCACAAAGTGGGGCATATTTGCATTTCGTGTAATGCCATTTGGGCTCACAAATGCATCTTCCACCTTTCAACGACTCATGTGTCATGTTTTCAAGGAATTCTTAAGGAAGAATTTGGAAGTTTATGTGGATGATATATGTGCTCATTCTAACATGAGACAAACCCACATCCCTGAATTAACGCAAATATTTGACAAATGACAAGAATATTAGGTTTGCTTGAACCTAGAAAAGTGCATTTTCATGGTTAGCGAAGGCAAAATTCTAGGACATATTGTGTTAAAAAATGGGATCTCTATGGACAAAGAGAAGGTGAAAGTAATTACAGACCTAGCTAGGCCAAGAAATGTGAAATAAGTACAAGCTTTCATGGGACACTATGGTTATTATTGATGATTTATACATATGTACACGATCATAGCAAAGCCTTTGTACTCTCTTTTGATCAAGTTTGAATGGACGAATAAATGTGAGAATTCATTCAATGAACTTAAACGACACCTATGTTCAGCACCTATATTAACTACATCAGATTGGAGTACGCCATTCCATGTACATGTGGATGCATCCAAATATGCCATAGGATGTGTGTTGGCACAACCTACAAATGAAGGTAACATGGATCTTCCCATAGCTTATGCAAGTAGGCAGTTAAACACAGCAGAAAGAAATTACACCATGACAGAGCATGAAGGATTAGGAATGATATACACAATAAAGAAGTTTAGACATTACTTATTGGCGAACAAGTTCAAATTCTTCATGGATCATCAGGCATTGTTGTACTTAGTCAATAAGACTTGTAACACAGGACGATTGATACGTTGGTTTCTATTACTAATGGAATTCGACGTTGAAGTAGTAGTCAGGCAAGGAAAGACCCACCTTAGAGCTGATCACCTTTCATGATTAACTATGAGAGAATCTCCTCAAGGAATAGCGGATGAGCTACTAGATGCATATTTATTTAACCGTGAGGTAGTACTTGAATGGGCCAAACCCATTGTTCCCATTCTCACATTTAGAACTAAGAATCCTAGGATTAAGATCAGAGAAGGAGAAATTACCAAATCCCAAAGATACCACATACTAGCAGGAAGCATATACAAACAAGATGATCAAAAAATTCTTGCTTGTGGTATAGATGAATCGGAACACAATAATTGGTTGCAATTAGCACATGTAGGTGCATTAAAGCAACATCATTCAAAACATCATACATTGCAGGCTTTGCACATATCGAGGCATTGTGATGGTCAAGTGACCCATCACGATGGTCCAAGTTGATTGAGGCATCACGATGGTCAAGTGACCCATCACGATGGTCTGTCCTAATGAGGCATAGGGATGGTCAAGAGAACCATCACGATGGTTCAAAGGACATGTGGCAAGTGGGTCATTGCGATGGCATGGAGTTGATGGGATCATCGCGATGGTCACTGACCGTCGCGATGGTCCAACTGAACTGTCATGATGGTGTGAGACCGTTGCGATGGTCTGATTGAGCCATCATGATGGTGTGAGCCAATTGCGATGGTGCAACACAATCGCGATGGCATGAGTCCATTGCGATGGTCCACCAAAGTGATGATTCTTGGGATGCGACTATGGATTTGTGGGTGTGCAAGTGTCACGTACACCGTGATCTACTCACGTACCAAAAAAGCCAACTTTGTCAGACCATCGCAATGGTCCAACACCAATGACAGATATGGCAGAAAGTCTGAGTTTTTACCTTTTTGGAGCTCTCTTGCAGTTTTGGAGTATTGTGCCTATAAGAAAACTCAAAAACACACACACACACATATGCAAGCTCAATAGCTCTCTCTCTCTCTTGCATGCGCAAATGAGGAAAATGGGGAGGATAGGTGGATATGGTGAAATTTCTGATTTTTTTGGAGTGGAAGAAGATGTGGTGATGAAGGAGGAGTGTGGACTACATGCAAAACACAAATATCTATGCAAAAACAACAACAAAAATTAAAATAATTACCTTCCAATGCTGATTCTTGCTATACTCTTACCATCAAGTGTTTGTCTTAGAATTGGATCCCTAGCAACGGTGCCAAATTTGGTGTTGCTCTAGCACAATGGTAAGTACCACATTAAGAAGCTCCACCTCCTCAATGTCAATCCATGGAAGAGATAGGAGTGATATGAAGATTGTGAACACAAGAAGTAGTGAGAGTGAAGGTGAGAAGCATAGAGATGCACACACACATGGAAGAGACAAGCAAGGCACAATGGAAGGTAGAAAGTAAAATCTATCGCTCAAGAACACTATTAGAAGCTCAATCTAGCTCTAATCTCTTCTCAACTCAGACAAGCTAACCTAAAAAATGAGCTCTCTAGCTCTTTTTATAGATTCTAGACTAGTTTTGACCATTTTCACATCTAGTGACCGGCATAGTTAAAAAATAGGTTCTAGGGGGCATTTGGAGGTCTAAATGAGATCAAACAATTACCAAAATTGGCATGCTTGTTCTACCTAAGCTCCTCAAGCTTGAAGACTCCTTGGCTTGCACAAAATGGAGATACTAAGTACAAAAGAGGGTGTTTTATAATACATATGTTACAAAAATGATGAAAATCACTATTTGGTGTTTAAAGAGAACATCATAAAATATATTTCTTTGAAAAAAATGAATGTTTTGCTCCCCACGACTCTTTGTAGTCCACATCTACATGCTTCCTCTACATCTATGCCTTTGGCTGTTGCCAACAAATACCCAATCTATGTTGTTAGATCACCAGTGGAACATGCCACTTTGTATCAAATGTCTTTAGTGCTAGACTAGAGCAAGAATTTAGTATCCTTTTTGAGGATGAAAACATTCCCTCAAGAGATGACATTGGCCAAAATAAAGAGCTTAGAACAAGAATACTAGACTACACACTCATTGGAGATAGTTTATACATGTGCAAAAGAGATGAATACCTAAATTGTTTGTCCATGAGAGTGAATATGCCTCCATCGGATACCCATTCAGGATCCACCTACAGGATACCATTGTGCATATGGTACGAAGGATTCTTGCATATTTCCTAGGAATTTGCTACAATTAGTATCTTGTCATCTTGAAAGATTTTAGAAGATTTCTTTGGTAACATCTCTCAACTCTTTTGCGAATTTAGATTCCTTATCACGCATCAAAACAAAAAGATTGTGTGTGCATCATGTGTGCTTGTGGACATAGTGTGTTTTCATTTTTAATGCTTGTGAGTAATACATGGGTGGGCACACAATAGAAGACACATATATGATTTTATGATCAATAATGCCCGTAGGAAAGAACTGTATTTCTAGCGCATAGAGAAACTGCAATGGATCATAAGATAAGAATTGCAATAGCAAAGTCTTGACTAGAGAAAGCATAAGTTATTCTAACTTGATCTCCGGATCTGTATTCAACACTAAGTGAATCAAAAAGTGAGTCACAAGACATGTCATATTCGATTAATATGGATGAGGTTCACAAGGGAGCTAGTAATCTTATCCAAGGTAGAGGGTGAGTACAACACCACTCTAACCTATGAACATGATAATGGGCATATCGATCCTGTATTCAAACATCAATGGGGTCACACCCTGGTCAAGATCAAGAGCAGAGGTTAGGCCAATGGAGGAAGCCAACTGCATGAGAGATCTATATGATGGACATGGAGATACTCGTGATCACATCATAGAATTTGAACAAAATTCTTTGTGGTAGAGCAAGTGGATGAATATTTCATCTAGTATGAAACATTTGGGCTTAGTCTCAAATGATCTACTTTGATTTGGTTCCAACCCTTACAGATTGAGAACTTTGAAAATTCGGATCGATTGATTGATGTATTCATTCGATAATTTTCTAAGAGAGGATTCAGATATGACACCTCCTCACTAATCCATGATTTCAAACAATCAACTTTGGAATTTGAGAGATTGGCCACAAGATGCTTCAATCAATAAATCTCAAGATGTCCCACTTGAGAATTACCCTTAGAGGAAAAGATGGTGTATTTATTCATAGAAAGCCTAAATAATCAAGAGATAAGGAAGTTAGTTTTTACCTATTATGGACAATGCATCAAAGAGTGTATTTAATTGGAGGATAACTTGGACTTAGCTGAGGAATCTCCAAAGAAAACTAGCTCTACTAGTGTGCAATTGGATTCATCTCTTGATGATCTAGCAAAAAAGTTGGCTAGAAAATTGAATTTCCCCTCAAGGCATGATATAATTAATGAGAATTCTAATCAAAATAGAAATTGGGAACATTGTGGAGGTGACCATACTACCAATTTTTGTCCTAGAAAAAATCAATAGACTTGGTCAACCACCACAACCATGTAACACTTCTCAATGGTCTGATATAGAATAGAAGATGATAGCTTATATGAATATGGTTGTGAAAATTATCATGAGGAACATGGATTACACTCAAGGACACAATCATCAGTTGAATTAGGGCCAAAATACATATGTCTATAATATACTATAATCCACAAGATTGTGGTATGCTAATCCAACACCAAAGTTCCTCAGAAAAATTGGTCCACTTTGACCACCAATTCCTAAGGGCACGTTCTACAAGTCCAATGGATATCACCTCATTCACCAATGCCTAATACTCAAATCCGAAATCATCAGTAACACTCAGTAGAAAAGTTTGGACATTGCCTAGGATGTGGTGTGGACCATGTTATCAAGGATTTTCTTAAAACTCCCTCAATGATTAAAATAACACCTCTGAATTGTTGAGATATCAAGCTCAACATGTGATGATCCAAGATGACACGTACCAGTTTTTCGTTTCTCTGACATGTATAGTGGTCACGCCGGTATATGTCAGGGATACTTCATTGAGCTTTATTAGATTTATCTACCGAGAGTGATGGCACATTTGTTTCTTGCCAGCTCACTCATTCGCGGACATTAGGTTTTTCCTTATGTACTGGTATTTATATATTGCACTGGTTGTATTCTTGTTTTTAGGTCATTCTTGTACATTCCTTTTATGTAATAGAAGAAGAAGAAGAAGATCATTCTTCCTTGCCTCAATCTGTGTGTGCTTCTCCTTGAGAGTGAGAGTGTGTGTGTGAGCTCTCTTCCTTATCTCCTTCCTCGTGACATGGTATCAGAGCCAGTGTGGTTGTAGAGAGCTCGTGGAGAAGGCAACGGTGAAGACTACGTGGCAAGGCGTGGAGAAAACGTGATTTCACAAACGGCCTCCGTTTGCTACGAAAATCGCCGTGAAGGTAGAAGACCTCAAAATATTTTCGAGTGTTATCCTTTTAGGGTCACTCGTTTTTGTCAGATCAAAGTTTCGGAACCATCTCGACCTCCGTTTCGAGCCTGCAAGGTGGGGCCCACAGAAAAACCAGGTCAGTTTCAGAAACTATAACTTGCGTTGTGTTCGGCGACACTCATATATTCCAGATTCAAAATTTCAAGCGATTCCGTGTACTGTTGATACACGAAAACTGTGTTTTTCTGAGATCGAACTGTCACGTCATAGTGCGACAGTGTTCAAGCAGAAGTGTTGCTTGTAGTGTGTTGCAGTGTTGTGAATTGTTGCAGAAATGGCAAACGAAGATGGAATGAGTCAGCTTATGAGCGATAAGCTGGACAAGAACAACTTCCATGCTTGGAGATTCAGAATGACGAATTTCCTGATGGGAAAAGGCTACTGGAAGTACATCGAAGGAGAGAATGAAAATGCTCCGCAGTTACCAGAAAGGAATCGGACTGCAGAACAGTTAAGAGCATATGAGGAATGGAATCAAGGAGCATGAAAGGTAATGTATTGGCTATCTGTTAGCATACAGGATAGCATGATTGGACACATACAGGATGCCAAGACTCCAAAAGAGGCTTGGAACAGTTTGGTCACTTTGTACGAGACCAATACAAAGGCACGGAAATTGCAACTCAAGAACGAGCTGCATACATTGGAGAAAAAGAGCATGTCGATAAGTGACTACACTCTAAAAATCAAAAGCATATGTGAGTCACTTGCATCTATTGGCGTGAATGTAGATGATGATGATAAGGTGGAAGTGTGCCTTCGTGGTTTAGGAGCTGCATATAAGCAGTTCAGAACTTCTATACAGACCAGGGAAAATATTCCGAATTTTGCTGATTTGGTCTCTATGCTGATCATTGAAGAAAAGAATCTTGGTGAGGATTCAAAATCCCAACGAAAGCCCAGTTCTGAGCAGGTATTCTACTCTGGCAGAGGAAGAGGCAGAGGTAGAGGTTTTGGAAGTGGAAGAGGAAACAGTAACCAAGACCAAGGTCAACAACAGAATCATGCAGGAGGAAGAGGATAGTTTCGAGGTAGGGGGAGCCAAAGAGGTCGCAGAAATTTCCAAAGAAATGATTCAGGTAATGATAGTAAAGGATGCTGGAATTGTGGTAAACCTGGACACTTTGAACGGGATTGCAGGTTAAAGAATCAAAATAACAGAAGGCAGCAAAACAACCATGCATCCACAAGTGCAGATGATTCTGAGAAGCTATTTATGGTTCAACATCACATGATGAATACGATGTCTGCTGGGGTTTCAAAATCGAATGATAATGTCTGGTATGTTGATTCAGGTGCTTCAAATCACATGACCAGTCATGCAGAATGGTTTAGTAGTTTGCAGAAAATGCCAGTTCCTGGATATGTTGAAACAGGTGATGACACATCGCATCCTATTGAGCATACAGGAAACATAGCATTATCTATGGAGGACGGAAAGGTAAAACATCTTGCTGATGTGCTGCATGTTCCAAATATAACGAAGAATCTGGTTTCTGTTGGAAAAATGGTTGACCAGGGATTACAAGTCAGGTTCAATGCTGATGGATTATATGTAGAAGAGTACAAGCAGGATGGACGATTGGTTGCCAAAGGAAACAAAGTGGGTAGGATGTTCACCTTAAATGTGAAGATTCCTGAAATGAATGCAGCCATGTTTGCAAAAGGTGCAGGAGTTATTGCAGATATAGAGATATGGCACAAACGGATTGGACATGCAAACTTGCAAAGGCTGAAACTGATGCAGTCAAAGGAGATTGTCCATGGACTACCAGATTTCAAAGTTGCAGAAATGCAAAAGGTATGTGCAGCATGTCAATTTGGTAAACAATCAAGAGCATCATTTCCACATGACAAGCATGTTAGTGAGAATGTACTAGAAGTAGTACATACAAATGTTTGGGGTCCAGCAAAGACCACATCTATGGGCGGTTGCAGGTTTTATGTTACTTTCATTGATGACCATACACGCAAAGTATGGGTATATTTCATGAAAGAGAAGAGCGAGGTGTTTACTCACTTCCAGAATTTTAAAGTTATGGTGGAAAAGCAGACAGGGAAGTACATTCAAACATTAAGATCTGATGGAGGAGGTGAATACATGTCAAATGAGTTCAGCAGTTTTCTAAAAAATCATGGAATTCGGCGTCAGTTTTCATGCAGGTACACACCACAACAGAATAGTGTTGCTGAACGCAAAAATAGACATATTGCAGAAATAGCAAGAGCCTTGATGGCTGAGAAGAATATGCCTCATTGTTATTGGGCAGAAACTGTGCATACTGCTGTATACATCATGAACAGAACTTCGACTGCTGCTGTACATCAAGTTACACCTAAAGAGAAGTTTACAGGTAAAAAGCCAAACTTATCATATCTGAAAGTTTTTGGTTGTATTGCATATGTACATGTTCCAGATGAGTTGAGGACAAAGCTTGATCCGAAAGCAGAAAAATGTGTCTTCATTGGATATTCCCTTGAGCAAAAGGGGTACAAATGTTATAACCCACTCACACGACAGGTGAAGGTGAGCAGAGATGTGGTATTTGATGAAATGTCAAGCTTCTATGCAGATGCCAAAGAAGGACTGAATCTTGAACCGAATGACAAAGAAAATGCTGAAAAATCTAGTGTAGAATCTCAAGTTTTGAGTGGACCGGATGCATCACCAAGCAATAGTTCCAACTCAAATCCATGGAGTGGAAGATTGCGTGGAAATTTTAGTCCAGCAAATTCATCAAATACATCCAAGAAAGGTAAAGAAAAGCTTTCTGCTGGTAGTAAAACAGGTGCAGGTTTTGAAGACGTTGATGGAGATTCAAGCGGTTCAGAAAAGAGTCTTGATGAGGAATTTGGATTGCCCTCTGTGAAGAATCCAGGAGTAAGAAGGGCACATGCAGATGATACAAGAAGAAGTGACCCAGGACCAAGAAGATCTGGGAGGATGCGTAATTCAGTGCAACGATTGACATATGATAGTTACATGGCTCGCCATCGTGCCTACATGACAAAGGTAATACAAGATGCTGAACCTTCTTGTTTTAAAGATGCAATTGGTAATGCAGATTGGGAAAAAGCTATGGATGAGGAGATGGCTGCACTTTATGGAAATGATACATGGAAGCTGGTTCCATTGCCACAAGGAAAGAAATCCATAGGCTGCAAATGGGTTTACAAGGTAAAGCATAATGCTGATGTTAGCATAAGTAGTATAAAGCACGATTGGTAGCTAAAGGTTATGCACAGACATATGGCATTGATTATGAGGAAACATTCAGCCCTGTAGCTAAAATGTCTACTGTCAGAACACTTGTTGCATTAGCTACAACAAAAGGATGGACTTTGCATCAGATGGATGTGAAGAATGCTTTCCTACATGGTGAGTTACAGGAAGAAGTATATATGGACCAGCCACAAGGATATGAAGATTCAAAGCATCCAGAATATGTTTGCAGGTTGCAAAAGGCTTTGTATGGGCTGAAGCAGGCTCCGCGTGCATGGCATGCAAGGATTGCTGATTACTTAACCAGCATTGGGTTTTCTATGTGTGATGCAGATCATTCACTATATGCAAGGAAGGCTGATGATGGCATCACTATTGTGGCTATTTATGTTGATGATCTGATTGTAGGTGGTGATAATGAAGAAAGCATCAAAGAGGTAAAGAAACTTCTTATGCAGGAATTTGACATGAAAGATCTTGGTGTGCTGCGCTATTTCTTGGGCATTGAGTTTATACATACAGAAACAGGTATATGGATGTCGCAAAGGCAATATGCCTTGAATATGCTGCAAAATTATGATATGGCTGATTGTAAGCCAATTTCTATGCCTTTAGATCAGAATTTGAAATTGGATACTACATCAGGTGAAGCACTGGAAAATGCTACTATGTACAAGAAAATTGTGGGAAGTCTTATATATCTTACAATTACAAGGCCTAATTTAAGCTACACTGTTGGACTTGAAAGTCAATTTATGCAGGTTCCCAGGAAGCCACATTTGGATGCTCTGACGCGCACTCTACGTTATGTGAGTGCTACTTTGGATTATGCATTGTTTTATGAAGTTGGTGTAGATTTGCAGGTTCATGGATACACCGATGCAGATTGGGCTAGTAGTACTCCAGATAGAAGATCTATTAGTGGCTTTCTTTTCTCACTTGGAGGTGCAGCTATTACATGGAGTAGTAAGAAGCAACCCACTGTTGCTTTGTCGAGTACAGAGGCTGAGTACAGAGGTGCTGCAATGGCAGCATGTGAGGCATCATGGCTGGAGATGTTACTTGCAGATTTAGGTGTGGAAGTGCAAAACCGTATCACTATCTATTGTGATAATCTTAGCAGCATACAGTTAGCACGGAACCATGTTTTCCATGCTAGAACAAAGCATATCGAGGTACATTATCACTTCATCATAGAGAAGGTATTAGCAGGTGATATTGATTTTGTTTATGTGAGAACAGATGAGCAGGTTGCTGATATTTTCACCAAAGCACTTGGAGCTGAGAAGTTGAAGAAGTTTCGGAAGATGCTTGGATTACAGGATATGGCATTGAGCTTGAGGGGGAGTGTTGAGATATCAAGCTCAACATGTGATGATCCAGGATGACACGTATCAGTTTTTCGTTTCTCTGACATGTATAGTGGTCACGCCGGTATATGTCAGGGATACTTCATTGAGCTTTATTAGATTTATCTACCGAGAGTGATGGCACATTTGTTTCTTGCCAGCTCACTCATTCGCGGACATTAGGTTTTTCCTTATGTATTGGTATTTATATATTGCACTGGTTGTATTCTTGTTTTTAGGTCATTCTTGTACATTCCTTTTATGTAATAGAAGAAGAAGAAGAAGCTCATTCTTCCTTGCCTCAATCTGTGTGTGCTTCTCCTTGAGAGTGAGAGTGTGACTGTGAGCTCTCTTCCTTATCTCCTTCATCGTGACATGAATGTGGTATCATATATTCCTTTCGGAAGTGATAGTGAACAAAGGAGACCATTTTAGTTGGTTACTAGGGCATAAGCAAAATCCCAATAAGAAGAGAAAAATGGAGATCCCAATTCTGATAAGGATCTATCTAATATGGACACTCCAAGTCCAAAGTTCACACAAGTACCAAGGCATCTAAAAAGAAACAAAACAATCAAGTGGTGGAGATAGGTTCTTTAGAGGGTGAAAAGAAGAAGAAACCCACTTTGAAGGAAAAGAGAATTAAACATGTAAATTCACTTAAAAAGAATCTTGATGAAATGACAAATTCATTATCATATTCTAGCACACAACTTCATGATAGACAGCTAGAGTTTAGAGTTAGATGGGAGGAATGCAAAAAATCCAATCTTCAACAAGAAAGACAAATCCTATAACATGAATCCCAACATGCAAGGTTGGTATTGAAATGCTTAAAGACTTGTAGATGCTCTAAAATCATATCAAGTTAGGATAGATGCATACCATCAATTGAGAATCATGATGAATGCTATATAAGAGCCGAAAGTTAGGCATGTGCATTAGGATGATTGAGGTATCTCAATAGTTGTTAGAGAAAGTACTCAATCATCTATCTAACTCTAGAATACGTAACCCATGGTTCCATCATAAGAAATATCCAATGCACTATCCTCACATACTTATGCCACCTTTTCAACCTATGGTGAGTGGTCCACCACCAATACACATACAAATTGAACCAAAGTTAACAAATCTAGTTATTCAAGTCATAAATCTTGCTAAGTTGTGCACTCTTGAGTCATCCTTAGAGAGTGGAGAAGGTATTCAATACACATAGAATCATTTGTAACCTCTCCAAAAGCTATGAAACAACTTCAACTCAATACACATAAAAGGCTGATATAGAGAAGGCAAAAACTATAGAGAGGACTGATATACAGAAGGCAAAAAGTATGGCAAAATGGCTGGCATACACTTTGGGAGATAGCAAATTAGATGCACCTCTATCATATCATACTCGTTCAGGCTTGCATAGTGCTTCTTTCGCATCAGACTGCTATGCTATGGCTGCCTCTATTCTTTGTGATGAGAATGAGCCTCTTTCATTTGATGAAGCACAAAATGAAAAAAATTGGATGGCTATCATGCAATCGAAATATGATGCTATTATGAAGAATGGTACTTGGTCTTTATGTGATTTGCATCAAGGAAAAAAGGCCATTGGGACTAAGTGGGTATACAAGCTAAAGCCTAAGTCTGATCAAACAGTCGCTAGGTATAAGGCTAGGCTTGATGCAAAAGGTTATTCTTGGGAAAGAGGCATTGATTTTCATGAGACCTTTGCTCCCACATGTTGGATGACTATTGCTCATAGCATTTGCGCACTTGCAGCTCATCATGGTTGGAATGTACATCATCTGCACATTAAAACAACATTTTTGAATGGCGAGTTACATGAAGAAGTGTATGTATTTTAGCCCCGTGGTTTTGCGCAAAAAGGATTTGAAAAAAAATTGTGCAAGTTGAAGAAGGCATTATATGGTTTGAAGCAAGCACCGCGTGCTTGGTATGAAAAGATACATGCCTACTTGATTGCGCATGGTTTCGAGAATAGTCCAACTGAGAGCACCTTATGTGTTAAGCATGCAAATGATGGGTTTTGATCATTGTTTTCTATGTTGATGACATGATGCTCACTAGTCCTAATGCAAAGCATATTGCTGATTTTAAGGCTGATTTGCATGCCTCATTTAAGATGTTAGATTTGGAGCATTTATGTCATTATTTAGGCATTCTGTTTATGCAAGTTGATGGCATAATAGCTTTGTGTGAAACAAACTATATTGACACATTGTTGCATCATTTTTGCCTTGAAGTCTACAAACATATTGCCACTCCTATGGAAATAGGTTTACGGTTGAGCCTTCATGATGTTGGAGATGCATTTGATGCTATTTTCTATGAGCAGGTTGTTGGATGCTTGATTTACTTATGCATGACTCAACTGATATTCAATTCGCTATCCCACACACGAGTAGGTTTATGCATTGCCTAGGTGTCAAGCATTGGTAGGTGGTTAAGCGCATCTTTCACTACTTGATTGGGACCTGAGTAATTGGATTGTTTTATCCCAAGGGGGGATCACTACCGCAAAATTTACATGCTTTTTCTTACTCTAATTGGGCTAGTTGCTATGACACTTGTGTATCCACCAGTGGTTTTTGCTTCATTCTTGGTAGCTCATGTATATCTTGGTTGAGCAAGAAGTAGCCTACTATGGTCACTTCTAGTTGTGAGTCTGAGTATAGAGTAGCTTTCAGAATGACTATTGAGTATGTGTGGATGAGATGCCTTATGGCTGCTTTGGGTGTTGGTTAGTCTTCTACCACCACCATCTTCATTGATAGTCAGAGTGCATTGGAAGTTGTGAGGAGCCTTGTGTTCCATGCTCACACTAAGCACACTAAGGTGCACTATCATTATGTCATAGAGAGGTTCTCTGTTGGAGAGATTAGTTTGGCATATGTGACCACACAAGAGAATGTTGCAGACCTTTTCACAAAGGCTTTGCCTAGGGAGAAGTTTGAAGCTTTCCACAAAGTTTTGGGCTCACTTCCTTTTGTGGATTGATTCCACATAACTTAACACTTCCTTACATGAATGTCAACTCCTTGTTCACTGCACCACTCCCAAGGGGTATTTGTTGATATATTTAGGTAGTGATGTGTGAAAACATACTAGGACCATCGGGGAACTTTTTTCCCTCTTTAGTAGGTTTTTCCCCCTTTGGCTTGTATATATGCCTATAACCCTAATGGGTCACTTATCGTTGTACATGGTAATACATTCAGTATTGTGTGTTGTGCTCCAAGCTTCTTCTTCTTCCTTGTGTTGTTTGCATGCTTTTGCACACCTCAAACTCCAACATCTAGGTCCCGAATTTCTACCTAGTTTAGATTTTGCAACAATATTCAATATATTCAACACATTTAGCTTGTATTAAGACACATTCAATTTTGGAAACATATATACACATATTGTAACTTGACATTCATAATATCAGTTAGTGTAGGTAAGCATTCAACTTACTGTACACTTTGACAAGTTGTCTATTCTCTCTCTGTCTCTCATTCATCTCATTTTGAGTCTTAAGGTGTGTATGCTAAGGTTCATTTTTTGGAAGATCCTATAAAGTTGTGATTTTGTTATTGAGGCCCATCCCAATTCCAACATCTTGTACTAGAGCATAGTTGACATGCACCCTTAACAAGATGAGTGATTATAAAATTGAGAATGAAGGCAAGCTTCAAGGAATGTCTAACTATCCATTATGGAGCTTTATGATGATGAATTTGTTAGTATCTAAAGACTTGTGGAATATTGTTAATGACACTTATCCAAGGCCAAGACAATCACGACAAGGTGTTGCTTTATCTTCTAGAAGACATGTTGTTCTGATTTCTGCTCAAAATGAGGTTAGTGAAAAAGAAAGAATCATTATCCAGAGTTTGTGGTACTACCACCTTACTTATTTCAGAAGATTAGTTCAGATAGGACTCAAAGGATGTTGTGGTAGTTTCATAAACTATTTTGAGACTGAAGAGGCATATTATACCTCAAATCAGGTCATGTTGAACATCTTGTCAGGATTGGTTGGAATTAAAGTATGTCTATCAAAAGGGAAATTCTACTAAGAATGCTCATCCAAGGAGTCAATTAACCAGTTCAGTAAATTCAATCAATTCACGTACTTCAATAAGATCAGACAGTTTAGAAACTTTAGCAAGTTCAATTAGTTTAGTTGATTCAATTCAGTCAACTAATTTGAAGTGAAAAAACTTAAAGAATATGATTGACACAAAAAATTATGATAAATTTATGGAATGGGATTATTCAAGTGCAATTGAAGCTTTAAGGATAGTAGATAAGAGAAGAAAAGCCATGGAAAGTAAGAAAACTTTTTGAATACCTAAGCTAAATCATGAATTTTACTTGTGCAAGGTTAAATGGTGAAGACAATTCAGTTACACATGTTGAAGTCCAAAATTCAGTCAGATATTTAGAAGTTCAAAGTTCAGTCACACATTCTAAAAAAGCAACTTATGAATCGAGTTTTCAGTTCAATTCAAATTTATGCACATTTAGCTCAAGATTCAGTGGAAATCAAGAGTTATATTTTAAAATATCTAAAGTTTTGCAGACATTTGAAATTTTCCACATATCCAAAGTTTTGCAGAGATCCAAAATTTTGTAGATTTTGTACTTTATGCCATTATTACATGGAAGGGGGGATTGTTGGAAACAATGTTAGAATAGCATAAAACCCTAAATTCTAGCAACCCTATATTTTAGGACTTAGCCAAATTTAGTTCATAGATGGTAAAAAATTATTATGACATCATCAGATAGTGCTTTAGGAGAGCTTTAATTTGATATACAACATTCAATCATCTAAGATCCATAAATGGTGAAAAACCCTAACCCTTATTTTTGTCCAAAATGGGTTTTGACATACTTGGGTTCCTTATCTCATGTACATTCAAGAAAGCATTTTATCATGTTTAGGTAAAGCCTATTTTAAGAGATCATTACAAATTTACTCTGAAAAGCATAATTTTTTCATAGAAAGAAATCTAATAGCTTTGCGCAATAATTTGGTTTTGGTGCCAGCTTTTTAGCTTTTATGTTAATACTTTCGCTATTCAACTCATGGACTGTATAAGAGGTCATAGCTGTCACTCTTGGGCATCACATGAGGAACTCATACCTTGCTTGGAGGTGCTTAACACAAGACTCTAGGCACTATATGAGTATACACTCATTGATCACTTGTCTAGAGGTGACTAACTTCTGGAGGAGGTGTGCTCTAAGTTCTTGTGCAATATTGGAGGAGATTTTGGCAGCTAGCCACCATCAGCTCTTGCTGAATTTTGTGCATAGCAAGTTCTATTTTCTGTCCTTTTGTTTTCATGTTGTTGTTCCTAGGCTTCATGCCTTCTACATCCACATGAGGAGGAGCTTATTTAGTTAGGGTTTGTTGTTCAAACATTTGTGAACTATTTATGTTCACTCTAATCGCACATAGACACACTCTTCATACCGCATAGTTCCCAAATTTCTTCCTAGATTTAGATTTTGTAACTATATTCAGTATATTCATCACATTTAGTTTGTATTAGGACACATTTGGTTTTGGAGACATATATTCAAATATTGTAACTTGAGATTCATAATATCAGTTAGTGTAGGTAAGCATTCAACCTACTAAACACTTTGATAAGTTGCCTATTCTCTCTCTATGTCTCACACATCTCATTTTGAGTCTTAAGGTGTGTATGCTAAGGTTCATATGTTGGAAGATCCTATAAACTTGTGATTATTTTTATTGAGGCCCATTCCAATTCCAACATCGAGAAGGCCTAGGAATAGTCTATGCTATGAAGAAGTTTGGGAATTTATTAAATTCTAATAAATTCAAGATATCTGTAGAGCATCAAGCCCTCTTGTACCTAATGAATAAACCATGTGCCATATAAAGATTAGTAAGATGGTTCCTATTACTTATGGAGTATGACCTTGAGGTAATGGTGAAGATTGGAAAAAATGATATTCGAGTTGATCATCTTTGCAAAATTACCAATGGAGATGCTAAAAGTGTTGTTAATGATGATATTCTCGATGAATATCTATTCATCTTGGAGGCAGTGCCAAAGTGGGCCGGGCCATCCTCAAGTAAGAACTTCTCCAAAGAGAGTACAAGAAGCACATCATCTTCATATCAAAGTAGGTTGTCTCTCTCATAGAGATAATCAAGTCACGTGTACTGTTGCATGGAGGAAGTTGAGCAACAATTGGGCCATCATTTCCCCAGTTCTCGCAAATGATAGAAATTGAAACGAGATGGAGTACATTGGCCAATAATAGAAAAATCATGTAGCTAGTTATATAGGAGAGTGAAATGAGTATAATTTTTGGAAACCTCTACAAAATGCTAGGGCAAATATCTTCTAAGGAGACTACAAAGGAATACACATTTATTGAAAATCAATTGTTAAGCATGGTAAGGATAATTTCCATCACCTTTGTGCCTATGCGTTGGAGTATCTAGCTCTACTAGATGTTGCTCACTTAGGTGTGGTAGGTGGATACTTCTCTCCTCAAAAATTATTCAGATTCTTATGTTTGTAGGCTTATGGTGACCAACTATGAGAATGAACACCAAATGCTTCATTAAAAGGTGTGATGTATGTCAAAAGGCAAAGTATCCCTTAAGGAAATATGAAATGCCTTTAAGAACCATGATGGGAAGCATAGCTTTTTCCATATGGGGAATAGATTTTATAGGACCTATTTGCCCATCTACAAAATGCTCACATGCCAAATATATCATAGTAGCTACTTACTATCTCAAAAAATGGGTTGAAGCCAAATCTACGACAAAATATGATGCTCAAACCATAGCTAAATTCTTATTCGATTAAGTATTCACTCTCTTTGGACTTCCCATAGGGATAGAAAATTTTCTAAGTACATTTATTATTACACATCAAACATCTATAAAGAGAGATGGTGGATGCAATCTGAAGATGAGTTGGTGCTACTACAATTAGCTTCACACCAGCCAATTGAGACTTCAGAGTTGGTTAGTAGACTCTTTGAGCTTTCTAAATCCACAAAAAATCACCCAACTATTTTGGAACAAGTATCTCAAAAGTTTGAGTGAAGACAGACTAGTTGCAAAATGACTAGCTCCCAAAACTTGTTATTTTTGTACATACACGTGGTAGAAAAAATGAGCAATGCTCTCAACCTGGTAGGAATTAGAAAACTTCCTTTTTGACATAGCAAATAAACTTAGATTTATTGCTAATCCAAGTTAAAACACTTCAATTGATCAATTGAGCACTGAGAACAAGATTTAGCAAGATCCGGAACACTCCTTCCATTTTCGGGGCTCTGTAGAGATTCGACTAGTGAGCTCAAAAACATAGATCTCTCACAAAATGTAAATCCAATAGCCATCAAATTTTGTGAGCATAAACTAGACATAGAGAGTAATCCAATGCAGCTTAAAAACTGGAAAAAGGTTACATATAGCCTGAGATATGATCTTCTGAAGTTACTGTTCTTAGTGAGTATAACAGAGAATAAAATAGAGAAGAAGTAAATGATGAATGTATAGATTCATATATAATTAGAACCACATTGACATGAATACTTGCACAATGGGAGTAGAAGGATAGAGCTATGGAGTAAGCTCTTCAATCTCTACAAATGAACATGAAGTGGGCACGAATCAAGCTCTCTAATGGCGACTTTCTTCTTGCTCATTTTACAGCTACTTTTGGAGGTAGTTTTGAATTTGCATTCAAATACCTTCACCTAAAAGTGATGCTAAGAATTAGGATATATTCTCTTAGCTGATGGATTTGTCATTTTAGGTAGTTAGAGCCACGAATTTCCTTTTTACATCATGGATCACTTAAGCCATTCTTTCATTCACAGTTACAAGAGATAAAATATACTCTTTTACAAGGGGTGTTCATATGTCTACACATATGACTAAAAATGAACATAAATCAAATCATATCAAGCATGTAGGCTTAGGTAAAATGCACCAAAAAAATCGGCATCCTATCACCCATAAGCAAATGGACAAGTGGAGATCTCAAACAAATTCCTTTGCACAATATTGACCAACTTGGTAAATTATGGAATATTAGATTGGATAAGCAATCACGTCATGCGAATTGGGTTTATCAAGTGGCCTATAAGACTTCTTTGGGTGCAAGTCCATTCAACCTAGTCTATGTTCAATAGTTTATTTTGCCAATTTGATCTTCCGAGGTGCAAAAGGTTTATGGACTCTTTCCTATGGAAAGAAAAATATGTGTATTCGAGTTCTAGATCACAATAATGAGTTAATAGTGTTTGAAATCACCCTAGAGGTCATAAGAAAGGCTTTATATTTTTTAGAAAGCATCATGAAATCTGATTCATTGTCAATGCAATGGTAAACAAGAAGTAAAGCTTCTTCTACTTGTAAGGACTTGGTAAGCGACCTACAAGTGGATGTGGTGAAAAGAATGGCTCCCACATTTTGGGAGCATTACTTTTACTTTCAAAGATTGAAGATGCTCACGATTCCACATAAGACAATGCAACATAGTATTAGAATACCCAACCGATGTGTGGATACCAAGCTGCCACCATAGTCATAATCCCTAACAGGATAGTGCAAGCCAAAAGACACATGAAGAGAAGAATGGACTTGCATACCATTGTCGCTTTGAATAAACTATCGCCATCTATGATTTTGGAAAGAAAAGTAATCATGAACTCTTATTGGGAAGACCTTTCTTGTGCCAAATTTAAGTGGTGCAAGATTTTCATGGAAACGCAATTTACTGCAACATCAAGGCACAACAACATGAATAGATTTGATATCTAACTCTTATAGAGACATTCAACCCCCCCCAATGGAAAGACATCCATTAGAATGTAGATGGTTTCAAATAAAGTGATTCCTCTAGTGAGTTTGAAGTAGAAAATGAGGATTGGAAACATGAGGACACTCACTTATGGACGTACCAAGTTGCTCAAAGACAAGATGCTAGGAAAAGAAAGAATGAAGAGCTTAAGTGAGAGGAGTGAAATTTAGATAGACCAACTAAAGATCCCTCCTACATCCCTATGAGGTTTCTCAAAAAGTATTTTGAACCATATGATTGGGATCAAATCATTGAGACCTTGGATGTGGAAATTGATGAGCAAATTTTAACTCCATGTCAATATAGAGAGGGTTATGACCTCTTCATGGTGCAAGTAGTAATGAATGAGAAAGGAAGATGAGATAGATTATGAATTATCTATAGTCACAATCGATGAGTGGGTCAAAGAGAAGTAGGAAATCTCAATGAATAGAAGGAGATTTAGAGGAAGAAGAGAGATTCCATACATAGTAGATATTCTTTATACATTAGGCAATGATTATTTGACCAAAACTCGACTTCTAAATTCGAGAGGGACACCTAAGACAATGTCCTACTATAAGGAAGTCCATCAACTAGAGAAGGCCAAAGAGAGACACAAAGAGTCAAAGAAGAAAGAGAAAGAATCTGTCCTTGAAGTCCTAGAGCACTTCAAGAGATACAAAATTGAGGAAAAGATTACCCGAGTTGAAATGCCCAAGAGAGAGGTTGTATCATGGCACTCATACGACAAGAAGAAGACTACAAAAAATTTAGTAATTTCCCAAGAGGATGGTGAGGATATGTGCATGTAGATTGCCAATGAACTCACTAGGGAGGAAGAGATAGCATTGATTAGCCTCTTGACATAAAATGGAATGTATGTACATGGTCTTGTAAGGATTTGAAAGGATTCCCATGACGAGTGCAACTAAGCAGCTCAAGAAAAGACCATATACATTCAATGAGACATACTCCAACAAGATGGAGGAAATATACAAATTTCTAGAAGCATGCTTTACACATGAAATTGAAGACATTCAATGGGTCTCCATAGTAGTAGTAGTAGTAGGAGTAGTAGTAGTAGTAGTAGTAGTAGTAGTAGTAGTAGTAGTAGTAGTAGTAGTAGTAGTAGTAGTAGTAGTAGTAGTAGTAGTAGTAGTAGTAGTAGTAGTAGTAGTAGTACCCAAAAAGAATGGAAAACTTCATGTGTGTATCAATTTAAGAAAGTTCAATGAAGCAACCATTAGAGATAGTTATCCTTTGCTCACAACATATCATCTATTAGAATGGGTGTTAGAAAAAGAAGTTTATAGGAGTTGATGAAGGGAAATTCAAAGTGACTGTAGATCTACCAAGATCAAGGAATGCAAAAGAGGTACAAGCCTTCATGGGCCATTGTGGCCATTACCATTGCTTCATATATATGTATGCAGCAATCACATAGCCTCTTTATTGATTGATCAATCACCTTGAATGGAGAGAGTATTGTGAGAAGTAATTCCAAGATTTGAAAAGAAATCTTGATTTCAACACCTATACTTAAGGTTTGTGACTAGAATAAGACATTCCATATCCATGTGGATGCTTCAAACTATGCAATAAGATGTATCTTAGCCCAACTCATGGATGATGGCAAGATGGATTTCCCTATTGCCTACACTAGTTAGCAACTAAGTAGTGTTGAAAGGAACTATACCACAAGCAATCGAGTGTTGGAAACAATGTTAGAATAGCATAAGACCCTAAATTCCAACAATCCTAAATTTTGGGGCTTAGCCAAATTTAGATCACAGATGGTCAAAAATTATTATGACATTTTTGTCCAAAATGGGTTTCTACATATTTGGGTTCCTTATCTCATGTACATTTAGAAAGCATTTTATCATGTTTCCCTGAAGCCTATTTTAAGAGATCATTGCAAATTTACCCTAAAAAGCATAATTTCTATGTAGAAAAAAATCTAATTACTAATTTTGGTGATAATTTCATTTTGGCACCAGCATTTTAGCTTTTACATTCATAATGTTTCTATTCAACTCATGGCCTATATAAGAGGTCATTGGGGTCACTCTTGGGCATCACATGAGGAACTCATACCTTGCTTAGAGGTGCTCAATGCAAGACTCTAGTCATTATATGAGTACTACACTCATTGATCACTTGTCTAGAGGTGACTATTTTTTGGAGGAGGTGTGCTCTAAGTTTTGGTGTTGTATTGGAGGAGATTTTGGCAGCCAACCACCATCAGCTCTTACTGAGTTTTATGAGTATAAAGTTCTATTTTCTATCCTCTTCTTTTGGTGTTTTTGTTCCTAGGCTTCATGCCTTCTACATCAGCATAAGGAGGAGTTTCCCTTGTTATTCAATTAGGGCTTGTTGCACAAATAATTGTGAACTATTTTTATTCACTCTAATCTCACATACACATTCTTCATACCTCTTAGGCACTTTACACACAAACACTTGTATCTAGTGTTGATATATTTTGGTAGTGATGTGTGTGAACACAATAGGATCACTGGGGCACCTTTTTCCCTTTTTAGGAGGTTTTTTTGCCCCCAACTTATATGTACCCCTATATCCCAATGGGTCACTTATGTTTGTACATTCTCCTTGTAATACATTCAGTAATTTTTGTTGTGCTCCAAGCTTCCTTTTCTTCCTTGTGTTGTTCATGTGTTTCCATAGACCTCTAGCTCCAACAATTGGTATCAGAGTAGGTCGCTACTTTAGCTAGGCTATCCTCCGCACACACATGTGGTTTGACAGAGAAGAAAGATTTAAAGGAGTAGTTGATTTTAAGTCTTATCTGATAGTTCACTTGTGCAAAATATTCTTTATGGTCTTTCAAATTCATATTAGAGTTTTGCTTCTACTCTTTGGTTGATGATGAAAGGAAATCCAAATGCCTTAACATTTGAGGAGTTAGTCTCTCTTTTGTTGCAGGAAGATCAGTCTAGACAGAACAGGTCTATCATGCATGTTGCAGATCAAGCTTTCTTAGCTAGTCAGAAGTGCAAGGCAAAATGGTGATCATCTACTAGCAATTTGCTAATATTGCACAATCAAAGAAGGAAGACAAACATGAGAAGAAATCAATTTTTAAAAAAATTATTTTCCAATTACTGTAAAGGAAACAATCATTTCATAAAGAGTTGTCCAAAACTGGTTGCAAAAGATGCAAAGAAGAAAGAGGCTAGAATGGTGGTTGGAGAGGCCTCTACACCTAAAACAGAGTCAGTTAATCTTGTGTAGAATGAAGAATGGGCATTTAATATTGTTTGTAGTTTTGAACCATCTTCTCATCAATAATGTATGTGTGCAGTAGACTCCACTGTTTGGTGCTTTTACAGTGGGGCAAACAAATATATTACCTTGCAGCATATTTTCTTCAGTTCAATTGAGCCTACCTCTACCTACTACCACATGCACCAACAACTTCTCTTATCCTGTCATGGCAGTTGGTAAGATCATTTTGACTAATACTGATGCTAATTCTTTTACATTGTCATATGCTTTATTTGTGTTAGGGATCAAGAAAAATCTATTATTAGTTTCAGAATTAGCCAAGATCGGCTTGGTTGCAAAATATTTTGATGATAGGTGTACATTTCATTATTTGTTAAATGGAGATGTCATTATTGCTTCTAGAATTTTATGTCATGTGCTATATAAGCTCATATACTATGCAAAATCTATGAATGATTCAACATGTGTAGTTCAAGATTATTAAGCTATGTCAGATGCAAAGCTTTGGCATGCATGCTTTGGTGATCTCAATTTTGCTAGTTCGTTATGCTTCTAGAAATCTAAAATGGTGTCCTCTCTGCCCAAACTTGAGGCACCTTGTAAACAAGTATGTAAAGGCTATATTTTGGAAAAAAATGCAGCATTCCTCGTTCCCAAAAGATGGTTCTATTCGAGCTACTCAAAAATTGCAGCTTATTCACAGTGATGTCTATGGTCCTATGCAAACACCTTCTTTTGAGGACTACCTTTATTTCGTGACTTTCATTGATGATTTTTTCTAGGCATGCATGGGTGTATGCACTAAAAGAAAAGTCCAAAGTTTTTATATGCTTCAAACAGTTTCTGGTTTTAGTTGAAAATCTATCAGCATGCAATATTGGCACCCTTCGTTCTGATCGAGGGGGGAATACATGTTTTTTGAGTTTAATGCATTTCTAGCTAAACGTGGGATAAAACATTAGTGTATAGTGTGTATACACCATTGAAAGGAAGAACAGGTCACTCATGGAGATGGTGAGGTGTATGGTCAAAAGTCAGGCTTTACCACATAGCTTCTCGATTGATTTTGTTATGTGTGTAGCATATGTACTTAACAGGTGTCCCACCAAAGCACTATATTCTATCACTCCATATCAATCTTGGCATGTTCACAAGACATTTCTTGCTCATCTATGTGTTCTTTGTTGTCTAGCATATGCATTAGCACCTGAACAACAACACACAAAATTATATGATAAAGCAGTGGAAATGTATTTTTGTTGGGTACAATCCAGTAAACAAAGGCTATTGTCTGTATCATCCACACACTAAACACATTTTGGTTAGTAGTGATGTTTTTTTTTGTTGAAGATGCAATTCAACCATTACTTTCATGTACCAAGGAGACTTTTGTTACCTCTACAAATGTGTATGATACTTTGCTTCCTCTTTTTATAGGTGGAAAGTCAAGTGCTAGTCCGAATGAGGCAACTTCTCAACCTTTATAAGTTTCATGTGATGATGCAAATCATTCCATTTCTGATGCATATTTACAAAATGCACTTATTGATGAGAGGACTGATATAGAGAGGGCAAAAAGTATGGCAAAATGGCTGGCATAGACTTTGCGAGATAGCAAATCAGATGCACCTCTATCATATCATACTCGTTTAAGCTCGCATAGTGCTTCTTTTGCATCACACTGCTATGCTATGGCTGCCTCTAGTCTTTGTGATGAGAATGAGCCTGTTTTGTTTGATGAAGCAGAAAATTCAAAAAAATGGATGGCTATCATGCAATCGAAATATGATGCTATTATGAAGAATGGTACTTGGTCTTTATGTGATTTTCCTCAAGGAAAAAAGCCCATTGGGACTAAGTGGGTATATAAGCTGAAGCCTAAGTATGATGGAACAGTTTGATAGGTATAAGGCTAGGCTTGTTGCAAAAGGTTATTCTTGGGTGTTGAAGCTGAAGGTCAAGGACAAAGCACAGGAGCACATCAAAGAGGTGGACACACAAGTAGAAGGAGCAAGTAGGGAGCTCCAAGAAGTGTATGTCAAATTTTCACAAGAATTCCCTACAAACATAGTGATTTTCATCACTAAAAACCATTGTAAATACCAATTTTCTATTTTTATAACTCCATTTTGTTCAAGCCAAGGAGTCCTTGAGCTTCAGGAGTATTAGAACTATCATCCTACCAATTTTCATAATTTTTAGACTCCGTTTGAGCCCTTAAATAAACCTTGGAACCTAATTTTTAACTAGGCCGGACACTAGGTTTGGACAGGGCCAAAACTAGTCAAAAAACTATAAAAAGAGCTAGAGAGCTCATTTTTGAGGTTAGCTTGTTAGAGAATAGAGCTTTGGTAAGAGAACTCTTTTGCAATCGAAGTTTTCCATTGTTCCTCTCTTTGATCTTGCCTTGTGTGCGTGTGTGTGTATGTGTGTGCATGCTTGTGTGCTTTCACTCACACACTTGTGCTTTCACTTGCTCGTGGTCTTCATACCGGTCCTCACGTCTCCGCGGATTGACAAGTAAAGGAGGTAGTGCTTACGCTTGAGCTACACCAAATTTTGGCACCGTTGCCGGGGAGAGAGCTTCGAGGACGAGCGTTGTGATGGTAAGATCGTAGATTTGCGACGTTGGAAGGTAAAAAAAAAAAACTATCATTTTTGTTCATTTTTTTATTTTTCTTCTTCATCTTCATCATCATCACCATCTCCATCTTCTTCCATCTTCTTCTTCATAGAAATTTCTTGTTTTTTAGTGCATTTTCATCATTTTCATACCATCTTTCATGCATTATTGTGCGAGGAGGAGTTAGGAAGTGCAAGAGAGTGCAAGCGCTGTGTTTTCTCATGATTTTCTGCACATACGGAGCTCGCCATTGCTCGGCGCTCAAAAATTCAAAGTTCCCGCCAAAAAACACGATTCTATGATGAAAATCGCGATTTTGTGAAAATTCAAAATTTTTTGAAAATCGCGATTCTCTGTTTCCCGCCTAAAAGCCTTTTGAAAAGAACACGATTCTGTGGTCGTTCTCAGAATCGCGATTCTCTGGTTATGTTCAAAATCGCGATTCTCACAAATCACGATCTTCAGCCAAAAAAAAGCACGATTTTGAGAAACACGATTCTGTGGTTGTGCTCAAAATCGCGATTCTCACAAATCACGATTTTCAGCCAAAAAAAAAACACGATTCTGAGAAACACGATTCTGTGGTTGTGCTCAAAATCGCGATTCTCTAAATTTTTGGAAACCACGATTCTCTGAGACAAAATCGCGATTCTCTAAAACACAATTCTCTAAGACACGATTCTCAAAAACACGATTTTGTGAAATCACGATTTTGTGAAAACACGATTCTGTGAACCACGACTTTGTGAAAACACGATTTTGTGAAATCACGATTTTGTGAACCACGATTCTGTGAAAACACGATTCTCTGCTCAAAATCGCGATTCTCAAAAACACGATTCTCTTCTCAAAATCGTGATTCTCACCAATCACGATTTTCAGCAAAAAACACGATTTTGTGAAAAGGCGATTCTATGAAAACACGATTCTCTGCTCAAAATCGCGATTCTCAAAAACACGATTCTCTGCTCAAAATCGCGATTCTCACAAATCACGATGTTCAGCCAAAAACACGATTTTGTGAAAATACGATTCTCAAGGTACACAATCACGATTCTCTGATTTCACACAATCGCGATTATCTTGGTTTCACAAGATCGCAATTTTCTGATTTCATAGCATCGCGATTCTCTTGAAGTTCACAAAATCGCGATTCTCGTGATTTCACAAAATCGCGATTTTTTCCAAAAGGTCCTGTTTGCCTGTTTTGACCCCCAAGAGCCTGATTTGACATAACTTTTTCATCCAAAGTCCATTTTTTGAGCTCTATAGCTTGTTGGAAAGCTCGTTTCGAATCCAACACGGCCTCAACTATTTTTTATAAGAATAATGCATTGACTTTCAGATAGGATATTTTGAAGTTGACCCTCCGGTGGGACCAAGAACCCAAGGGGACTCCAAAGGATTTTGAACCATACTAAGGGGAAATTTTGGAGTCTTAACCAAAGCTTATGAACCTGAGATCTGGTAGACACCTAGGCAAGGATAAACAAAGCATTAGATCTTCTCAGTCTAGTGTCAACCATACAGCTAAGTCTTGTGCACAACAACTAAGTGGTTGTCCTTACGTACTAAGCTCTGACACAAGTGACTCTGAAATGTCTTTTAGTATGGGGAAACTAGCAGGTGGCTCAGGAACTGCCCATCTACAAACACCATAAGGTCCCTATAAGACACAATTGGAATATATTCGGACCAACCGATTAGGTGCTCGCATCTATGAGGATGGCCTGAGGCGATCAGTGGTTTAACTCAAAAATCCAGATCAACCCTTTGGACTTGAACACCCGGTGGTCAAGTTCGAAGAGGGTTCATACATTGATAAGGAAGGAACCATGTATGTGGTCACCAACCTACCAGATAAGTTTGGAAATGTCATTCATGAGAATGAGATAGGAGACCTAGAACAAGGAAATGTAGGACAAGGACCCCAGACTCCTAGAGGTAAGTCAGTTCTGACCAGAGTGATCACACCAGATTGGATCCCTCAAGACAACAAAAGCATAGAACTATTCTTGAATAGAGAAACAGAGGAAGCCTTTTGGAGATTCAAGCTAGATCAACCTAGCCAATTGGGCATAGTCATCATCTATGAATTCAAAGATCCTGAGATCCAAACTCTATAAGGATTCTGATAGTTCTACTAGTCATACTTCAAAAATCTCCACGGAAATAGAGGAGATAGCTGAGCAAGTTGCCAAGAAGCTGGGAGTCCAAAATAGACAAACACAAAGAGTCACCTCATTGAATCGATGTTATACCTACAGAGGGGACCACATGGCTAACGTATGCCCAATGCAGAACCAAAACATTAGAGAAAGGAATGCTCCATATTGCACTATTGAGAGAAAATACACAAACCACACGGCTCAAGATTGTCCCTACAATAGGCAGGCTGTTAGACAAACTTATCAGCAACCTTACCAACAAGGTAGGTATCAGAACCAATACCAACAGCCATATTATCGACCACAACAGCAATATCAGGCACAATATAGGCCACAACCAGTCTTGGGAAACCAACCACCAGCTCCTGCCAACGTGATTCCAATCAAGTATGCTGTGGGAGAGGAAAATCCAAATAGAGCATTGGTGCCAGTGACCCCACTGATCTCAGAGAATGACTCTCATGCTCATAGTTCAGACTACTCCCATGAAGGTAGTCCACATGCTTATTACACAGAGTCACCTGAACATAATGAGATTTACCCGTATCAATATGAGGCCCAACCTATGGAACAAAATTGGGAACCTGAATACTCCAATGTCATGTACACAAATGCTAACCCTAGGCCCCAATTGAGACAAGCAAGACCACAAGCCCCTAGAGGACCATGTTTCAGATGTCAGGGCAACCATTTCCTTCGTGATTGTCCCCACCCACCATCTCCAAGTCAAGGATAGGCTATCACAATACAAGCTTTTTGTCCTGATTGTGGCAAAGACCATCTCCCCAGAGATTGTCCAAGAAACCCTAGTGCACCCAAGATTACACCCATTAATGTGGTAGGCTTAGTGGTGGATTCAAGTTCAAGTAGCAGTAATGTGGCTTCTGTACAAGCAGTCACTAGGGCACAAGCCTTAAAACAAGATAAGCCAGCTGAACAATCAGAGTCAAGTGAATCAAGAGAGTCTAGCAAGCGGAAAACAAGAACATGGAAGGATACCAGAGAGAAGGCCAATCGCAAGTGGAATAAAAAGTTATCGGAACTAGAAGAAAGCTTAAAAGAAGCGAAAACAAAAATAGAAGACATTGCATCTCAAAGCCCCTCGCATGCCAAAACTCCATCCACTCCACCTCATCCCACCCCACCACCCATTGTAAATAGACCGCAACCAGGGTCTGTTCTCGCAAATCAAACCCCTCAAGGTTTAGACATGATGTTCAAGGCCTACCAGGCTCGACTTCAAGAAGGGCCAACAACTGCAAATCTAGACAAGAGTTACCCTAGAGTGGATTTAGAGATTTAACGGATGAAAATGTGCATGAAAATGGTAGAACAAGCTCAAGCTATACTTGAGACTAGTCAAAAGTTCAATCAGACAAACTTTGTCAAACCAGATTTGCATTTCTAGGGCTTACTAGAAAGATTAGAGCAATTGGTAAACAAACCACAAGTTTCTTTACCTCCACAAGCTCAACCAGTTTTTGAGAGAAGAAGCTCACCACCAATGGGAGCATATGTTCCTAATTCCTTCAATTCAACAGTACTCTCAAGAGTTCTTGCGGGAAATACAAGAAGAGAAATGGGCCAAGGAGAAGGGTAACTCCCCTCCTATTCCTGAGATTGATGATCTTCATGATCAATTTCCCCAAGACATTCCATCTATTTACGGAGATGAAGCAGAACAACAAGAAGATGAAAGATTAGATTTTGAATCTAATACCCTAGAAGAACTGCCTCAATTTCCAGGTCCATGGGAATCTGAATCTCTCCAGATTAGAGCTCCCACAATACTAGTAAGAAATGAAGACTCAGTGGTTCCAAGGAACACTGATGTCATGAAGAACACTAAGGTTCAGTGTCACCTCACTATAGAAGAGCTGCTCAAAGCAAAACGTGAGCTATGGAATCATGTGAAGGATCAGGTTCCAGAACTTGATTCCAATATGCCAAAAATAGGCTCTAAGCAAAAAGTACCAGAGATACCTCTAGACAAAATAGGGGACATGTGTGAGGGTGAAGAAGGTAATACTTATCTTCCAATCACCTACCAAGGTTACACAACCAAAGCAATCATAGATTCAGGTGTTGGTGTTGCTATTGCGACCACCTCCTTGTGGAAGCAATGGGGCAAACCCACATTAAGACCAACTAGAATGAAGCTTCAAATGGCCGACGGTCATTTTGAAAGACCTCTAGGATTGCTCGAAGGGATAACTCTAACCACTTGTGGTGTGGAGTTTGAACATACATTTGCTATATGTGACTTTGAGAAAAATAACGTCTATGAGATGATCCTAGGAAGACCCTTCCTATGACAATTGCAAATAGTACAGGATTGGGGAACCAACTCCTTGTACTTGCAGCACTTAGGGGTCACCACCAAGGTCAATTTGAAGGATTACACCTTCAAAGATGTACCACCCCTACAGTGGAATCCTATCCACAAAGCGAAAGAAGATTCCATCTCTGTGCATTCTGAAAGTTCACCTGATCCATCTTGGTTGCATGAAGATACTCATTTGTGGATGTGCAAGGTCACAGAGGAAGAAGAAAAACGCTTGAAAGCGAGAGGAGAAGGAACTTCACCAGGAGATAGACCAGTTAGAGACCCAGCCTACACACCGATGATCTTTCCAGATGAGGAATTTGAGCCTCATGGCTGGCCAGAAATCTTAGCCACCATGGACATTGCAGTCAATGAAGAACAATGGACACCTCACTGTGATGAGGAGGGTTATGATATCTCAGTGTTCATGTGTCAGCCCTTGCTAGAGGAATGTGACCCTAGTGATGTCATAGAAGAAGAAGAGAATGACGATGATCTGGAGTCCATTGTGATGGATAGTTGCTTTAACTCAGAGAAGCACTATCTAGAAGATATAGGAGTGTTCACCCAGAAAGAAGAAGAACCTCTCACAAGTATTAAAACGGTAAATTCAAAGGATGGAAGTGAGAGCAGTCAAAAGAAAAAGAAAAGAAAAGCAGTGAAACAAGGAGAGGAGGAATCATTGTTTGAAGTACCAGAAAACTTCAAGAAATATGAAGTTGACGATCGTAAAATTTTGGTACAAATGCCTAAGAGAGAGGCCATCATAGGAGAATCATATGATAATAAAGAAAAGACCAAGAAGATTGTAGTGACCATCGAAGGGAATGAAGAGAGATGCACATATATAGGAGATGACCTAAGTGCACGAGAAGAAATGGAGCTCGTAGCTCTATTAAGGGAATATAGGGATGTGTTTGCATGGCACTATAGAGACTTGAAAGGGGTAGATCCAAGAATTTGCTCTCATACTATCCCCATGACTACTGATGCCAAGCCCACCAAACAGAAGCCCTACACATATAATGATACATATGCAGCCAAAATAAAAGAAGAAATTGATAGGCTGATTGAAGCTGGATTCATCTATGAGATTGAGCATACTGAATGGGTGTCCCCCATCGTAGTGGTGCCCAAGAAGAACGGGAAGTTGCGAGTGTGTATTAACCTTAAAAAAGTTAATGCCGCTACGATCAGAGATAGTTTCTTCCAATCACGGAACACCTATTGGAGTGTGTTGCAGGCAAGGAAGTTTATAGCTTCCTTGATGGATTTTCAGGTTACAATCAAGTAGCCATTGCCCCAGAAGATCAACACAAAACAGCTTTTTCCACAGAGTAGGGAATCTTTGCATTTCGTGTGATGCCATTTGGGCTCACCAATGCACCTGCAACATTCCAAAGGCTCATGTGTCATGTCTTCAAAGAGTTCTTGCGAAAGAGCTTAGAAGTGTATGTGGACGATTTATGTGCTCATTCCCAAGAAAGAATATACCACATCCCTGAGCTCAGACAGATCTTCAACAAGTGTAGAGAATATTGAGTGTGTCTGGACCCAGAAAAGTGTGTGTTCATGGTGCGTCAAGGTAAAATCTTAGGTCATATTGTTTCTAAGAATGGAATCTCAACAGATGTCAAAGAGGTACAAGCCTTTATGGGCCATTGTGGATATTACCGTAGGTTTATCCACATGTACGCGATCATAGCTAGACCCCTTTATGCCTTGTTGTCTAATTTTGAGTGGAACGATGAATGCGAGAATTCTTTCAATGAACTGAAGAAACATTTGTGCACAGCACCAATACTGACCACTCCTGATTGGAATATGCCATTCCATTTCCATGTGGATGCATCCAATCACGCCATAGGATGCGTGCTAGCACAACCCACAGGTGAAGGAAACTTAGATTTGCCCATAGCATATGCTAGTAGACAACTCATCGCAGCTGAATGAAACTATACCACAACTGAGCGAGAGGGCTTAGGCCTGGTATATGCTGTGAAGAAGTTTAGACACTATTTATTGGCCAACAAGTTCAAGTTTTTCACTGATCATCAAGCTTTGTTATATTTGGTCAATAAATCCTGCAATACTGGGCGCTTAGTAAGATGGTTCCTCTTACTAATGGAATATGACTTTGAAGTTGTTGTCAGGAAAGGTAGAACCCACCTTCGGGCAGATCACCTTTCTCGCATCACTTAAGGAGAGTCACCACAAGGAGTGTCTGATGAATTACCTGATGCTTATCTGTTCAATTTAGAAGTTGTTCCTAAATGGGCAAATAAGTTGGTACCAGTCCTAACCTTCGGCCCTGCAAATAAGAATGTGAAAACATCGCAAGAAGAAATTGTAAAATCACAAAAATACCACATATTGGCAAGAAGCATGTACAAACAAGACACTGAGGGTGTATTGGCTTGTTGTGTTGAGGACGATGAACATAGTAGTTGGTTGCAACAAGCTCATGAAGGATTGCTAGGAAATCATTATTCTAAACAGCGCACATTACAAAATCTGAAACGTTTAGGAGTGTATTGGCCTAGCATGGATAAAGAAATACAAGTGTGGATTAAGAATTGTCCAATGTGCAGAGAGAGACCACCAATAGAGCATGCCACCCTTTATCAAGTGTCATTAATTCCTGATTGGAGTGCTCCATTGGTAGAGTTTATGAGATCGGGAAGATTACCCAAAGAGGCTAGTCTAGCAAGAAGACGAAGCATGGAGCAAGAGGCTCAAGGCTATGCCTTAGTAGGAGACAACCTATACCGAAGAGGCAAATATGGTTACTTAAGACTGTGCGTTCATGAATCAGACTATTTAAAGGTCTTAGAGACTACACACAGTGGTGTTGCAGGGGGACATTTTGGTCCTGACCGAGTGATCAAGACCATCCTATTCTCAGGACTTTGGCGGCCCACTCTTCATATGGATGCTCATACCTATGTGAAGAAATGTGACACATGCCAACGTGCACAATATCCAGTTAGAAAAGATGAGATGCCTTTGAGGCCAATGATGGGAGGACGTGCATTCTCGAAATGGGGTATAGACTTTGTAGGTCCTATTAACCCCCCATCTAGAAACTCCCATGCAAAGTACATTATTGTAGCCACAGATTACCTTACCAAGTGGGCAGAAGTGAAAGCCACAACAAAGAATGATGCTCAGACAACGGCTAAGTTCTTATTTGAGAATGTGTTCACAAGATATGGATTACCGATAGAGTTAGTAAGTGATAGAGGTACACACTTCTTGAATGAGGTCATTGAAAATCTTCTCCAAGAATTCTTGGTGATACATAAGAAGTCTGCCCCCTATCATCCACAAGCTAACGGACAAGCCAAGAGCACGAATAAGATCCTATGTAATGTGTTGACAAAATTAGTGAATAATATACGCTCTGATTGGGATAAACAGCTTCATCATGTTGTTTGGGCTTACCGAGTTGCCTACAAAACGGTACTCAATGCCACCCCATTTCAGATGGTCTTTGGCCAGAATGCTGTGCTACCATTAGATTTCTTAATCCGAGCTTTAAAAGTAGCACAAGAGCATGAGTGGAATGGACATGAATTGTCCTCTAGGATCTTTGACCTAGAATGCTTAGGTGAGACGAGGCTACGAGCGACAGCATGTATCTATGCTGCAAAGAAAAGGCAAAAGGCATACTTTGATGCACACATCAAGGATAAGGGACTGCAAGAGGGAGATCTAGTATTGGTTTACACACTAAAGCAACATGCCCGTAAGTTGGAAAAAAGAGGATACGGACCCATGATCATTAATAGAATTTCCACTAGTGGTGCAGTTCAGTTGGCCACTCTAGAAGGAGATCTCTTGCCAAACTATATTACTAGATGTAGAGTCAAGTTATACCAAGAACCTCTTACAGAGGATATGATTACGAGACTCAACACGGCTAAGAAGCGAAAAGAAGAAGAGTTAAGAGTGAGAGAAGAAGCACAGGCAGAGGCCAGAGAGCGTATTAGGCAAAATAAGTTAAGGTGACTAGGCCTAGATGTCAACTCAAAAGCCCCAAAATATCACATGGATATGTGCCAAAAATCAGGCATAGCGACTTCTCAAGTCATTGACCGAAGACCCTTTGTGACCATAGAGATAGGACAAGGGAAGGGTGCAAGGACTGTGAAAGCATTGATTGACTCAGGTGCAGCAAGTAGTGCAGTTAGACTTTCCTACTGCCAAGACTTGCAGTTGAACATCAATCCCATAGAAGCTTATCTAATAGGATTGGGAGGTGTGGAAACCCCTTGTTTGGGTGAGGTGGAACTTCCCATCTACCTTCAAGATGTTCCAATGAAAGTCAAAGTGCTAGTGTGTCAAGCTGAGAACCTTACAGAACCACTTGTCTTAGGACAAGATTGGATTTATGACAATGCAGTCAACTTGAACCTAAGAAGTCAACTTCTTCAAGTTTGGGTCCAGGGACAATGCTTTACATTAGAACTAGAAAATGGCATACTCACAAATCCAGATGTCACATCTTGCAGTTCTCCTAGGACTAATCTTAGCAAAAGAGATGTTGTATGCGTCAAAGATCTATGTCGCAGGAGAACTCAATCATGGAAGAACACGCTCAAAGACAAGCGGACTCCTCCTCTGGTGCAAGGACTAATGCCGCCACTACAACTCAACCAACAAGGCAAGCACAATAGAATAGGACCACTGCTACATCAAATAGACAATGGGATTTCCAAAGGAAAGTAGTGTTGGGCATGAAGCAGATCTAGATACGAAAAGGAGAGCAGCCATCACCCTTGGCCCCACAAACCCCATCCAGGCAAGTCAACCAGGCCAGAAGGCGAAGGAAGAAGATCGGACAAGCTCAACCACAAGATCTCCGACAAATTTGGATACCTAAGAAATTAGTTGCAGCTCAACAAGGGTGATTACACATGTGGGTACCCAGGAAGCTCTTATGTCCGCAACAACCTATGCTCTCCCATACGCGAAAAGTCTCAACAAAGAAGCCAAGGCGAGGCAAAGGTCAGAACCAAACACCAAGAACAACAGTAGACCAAGTAACCTCTTCAACGCACGTAAAGCGACCAGCCACAGAGGTATGGGTATGGAAGCCAAAAGCACCGGTAGGCCTCACAGAACCAAAGAGCCAACCACGAAGGATCAAACCCTCAAGAAACCATCCAAACATGAAGCAACCAAAGGAGATTGCTACACAGAGAGACCGTTCTCAAATGGATCCCTATAAGGAGGAATGATCAGCTGCCATCTCGAGATACAATGGATACCTCCAACAAACATGGCGTCAACATCTGCAAATGACATTAAGCCTCGACAAGCGACAACCATGTGCTCCCTGCACAACCCTCTCTTTTGCACCATTCATGTCATGCATTTCCAAAGTATGCATTATTATAGGGCCACATTACACGGCCGTGCATAGACACAATTGAGAATCCCAAGCACAAGATCACATTGACATATGTCCACTATTGCTTCTCTGATACTAACATCTATCTTCTTGTTTTGTGACATTGTTCCAAAAAAAAAAAAAAGAGAGAGAGAAGAAAAGCAAGAGAGAGCTTGTTCCCAGGTTTGGCTTATGAAACATGAATGAGTCATGCTTAGTTGAAGGTGGAACTGTTGATTACTAGGCATTTATCAGTTTGGATAGAAGTGTGTCTCGGTGAGCAGATGATATAATTGCATGTATGAGAGCATCCAGGGAGATATGTGCAAGGGGTAGTTCTGGTACCCTGCAAATCTTTGTATGTATACTGGATGAGAAGACTCCTGCTTATGGTGAGCTAACGAGAATATGTGAACCTAAGCTTGGTGTAATTACCCAAGGTTTTTGTCAAAGAATATAAAGAAATTCAATTCTCAGTATTTGGCAAACACTGCTTTGAAAAGAGGAGACAGAACCAGGCACTCACAACACAATCTCATCAGTGGACCATTAACACGGACATTCATCAACAATGTTCCATCCCAAGGACTGAGTGTACCACACGAAGAGATGAACATCGATCGACCTTCTTCATGGTAAGAATCTTTACTTTGGAAACATCATAACCATGATAGCTTAGGAAACCTCTTCGTCGACATACCCTTGAGCACTTAGCTCAAGACCCCCAATTTTTTGCACCATATTTCTTCCAATGCATTTTCCAAGTAAGCATGCATAGGGCTACATTACAAGGCCGTGCACAAGGCACATATTTTCCTTAACCCATGCACGAACACACTTACCCATCATCCATTATGGGTTATGAGTACTTGGCATGACTACTATGAACATCATCTTTGGAAGATTTGAGGTCATCAACGGAGACTCACAACAACACAGTCATGCTAGAATCCAAGGAAGAAGCACATACCAAGAGACTACAACGTGCAAAGACTCGCAATGATAGATGTAGAACCAGACAACCAACCTTGCCACATCTGGAAGTCAAACGACTTTTGTTCATACAGAAGGGACACTTCCTCTCAAGGCACTACTTGGAACAACCACTACAACAAGGGTCTGTCAGGGACGACAGACTCGAGAGGGGGGGGAGTGTTGAAGCTGAAGGTCAAGGACAAAGCACAGGAGCACATCAAAGAGGTGGACACACAAGTAGAAGGAGCAAGTAGGGAGCTCCAAGAAGTGTATGTCAAATTTTCACAAGAATTCCCTACAAAAATAGTGATTTTCATCACTAAAAACCATTGTAAATACCATTTTCTATTTTTATAACTCCATTTTGTTCAAGCCGAGGAGTCCTTGAGCTTCAGGAGTATTAGAACTATCATCCTACCAATTTTCATAATTTTTAGACTCCGTTTGAGCCCTCAAATAAGCTACTCATCACTGAGCTACACCAAATTTTGGTGCCATTGCTGGGGATCAAGCTTTGAGGACGAGCGTGTGATGGTAAGACGTAGAGTTGAGGTGTTGGAGTCATAGGTATTTCCTTCACTTTTATCTATTTTCTTTTGTTTTCTTCACCATCTTCATTACCACCATTATCATCACCATCTTCCACCTCCATCTCCATCATTGCAAAAATTTCAGCTTTTTGGTCATATCACCACACTCGCACCATTTCCCTCATTTCACTTGCGAAAGAGAGCGAGAGAGCGTTTGTGTGCTTGTGCTTTTCTGTGTTTTTTGAGATTTTCTGCAAGAATCAGCATCCCCAGCAGCTGCACCAGCTCCAGTAGGTAAAAAAATCTGACTGTGTAGGTCTCGAGGCGTTGACCCCTGTCAATCACGACCGACAAAAAAAGTGAACATTTTGCTAAACAAAGTGCATAATCATGATCTTCATGGCTAGAGCTTCCTAAATATGTGTTTAAAATTTTAAAATTCTTCTGTTTTTTGTCAATCGCGATCGACAAACCACGATGGTCACTTGCCGACCGACCTGTCAATCGCGATCGACACGTCAATCGCGACCGACAGAGTCAACGATCGACTGACCACGACTGACAGAACCTATGCGTGACACGTGTCAATCGCGATCGAGCCATCAATAGCGATGGACCCATCAATCGCGACTAACAGCCCCGACGGACCTGTCAATCATGACCGACCCAGTCAACGGCTGTCTGACCACGACCGATAGACCCCTTGCGACGGACGTGTCAATCGCGATCCACCCATCAATCGCGATCGATAGAGTCAACGATCCTTTGACCATGACTGATTGAATTTTCGGGCCACGTGTCAATCGCGATTGACCCATCAATCGCGACTGACAGCCACGACGGACCTGTCAATCGCGACCGACATGTCGATCGCGTCTGATATATCAATTGCGATTGACAGAGCTTTCGATCGCGATTGAGGGGCAAATTCGGCCATTTTTTAGGGCATAAATATATGGTATATTTTGGGTCAAATTAAAAAAAAAAATTGGGGTTTATCATTGCATTGTGAGGCCGCGACACAAGTAATTCGAGAATTCTTGTTTGCCTGTTAACCTGTTTTAAATCCTGTTTTAGCCCCAAAACCCTGAACAGTCATAACTTTCTCATACGAAATCCGTTTGCGGTGATTTTTGTTTTGTTGGAAAGCTCATGGGGAGTACAACCAAAACTTCCACTAGTTATGGTAAAATTAACATCAGGATTTTTAGATATAGTATTTTGAAGTGACCATACCCAGGGGGAAGAAAAACTAAGGGGTCTTTAGGATTGTCTTCCATAAAGCCAAGGAACAATTTGATCTCTGAATTGCATGAATGAACATGTTTTGTTGTATTAATGAAATTCAATTCTTGAACTAACTTGGAACTTTTACAGGTCCTTTGAGAGCATCGAAGGGCATTCCAAGCAAGAGTAAGTGCAAGCTTGGGAATACGCTTCCTGGGCACACAACGGCAACCGAGGAGAGAAACTAAGGTCGGAAATTCTCAACACCCTCTATCAATCCCTAGCTTAGGCTAAGTACGGAGAGAGGTTTTGATTATTTAGGGATACGTTAAGCACGACCAAGTCCAAGAACTCTAATCACTCAAGTGCAAGTGCTAGGAGATTACATTTGTGAAACAACCTAAGGGAAAAGAATTTAAATTGAGCGACCACACTCAAAGTACGATAAAACTTAAGTGTTCCTTGCGACGAAGATTAATTGGACAAGAACACCCTAAGAAAAATTAAAAAGAACAAGTGACTAATACAAAAAGAACTCAGCAACGAAAATTGTACTTAGGAAATTTGGGGAATTCTTCAATTGGGCTTATGAACCTTAGATCAGGACGACACCTAGGGAGAGATAGACAAAGTCTTAGGTCTTCAAAGGCTAGTGTCAATCATACTGCTAGGTCTTGGGCCCAGCAGTTGAGCCATCATTCATACTACCCTAGCTCTGAGACCAGTGAGTCAGAGATGTCTCAAGGTATGGAGAGACCTGCAGGAAGTTCAAGAGTGCCATATTTACATAGGGTAGAAGGCCCCTACAAGATGCAGCTGGAATACCTTAGGACCAACCGATTAGGTGCTAGCATCTATGAGGACGGCCTAGGAAGATCTGTGGTCCAGATTAAAAACCCTGACCAACCCATTGGAATTGAACATCCTGCTGTCAAGTTTGAAAATGGAGCATACCTAGACAAAGAAGGAACCATATACGTGGTCATCAACCACCCAGATAAGACAGATGAATTTGGTAATGTGATCCCAGAAACGGATATAGGTGACCTAGAGCAAGGGAACATGGGTGAAGAACCTAAAACCCCCCAAGGCAAATCAGTGCTTACTAGAATTATCACGCTAGAGTGGATTCCCTAGGACAATAAGAGCATAGATCTGCTTCTCAATCGAGAAACCGATGAAGCCTTCTGGAGGTATCAGCCTAATCAACCGAACGAGGTAGGAATGATCACGATCTATGAGTTCAAAGATCCTGATTACCCAGGCAAGGTGACCTATCTAGACAATACTTCAGAGAGGATCTTTGTGGTCACCGAGCATGGTAGACATGCCTACACTTGGAAGGGGGAATTTATTTTTTCCCAACCAAGATCTAATGTCTCTTTTGGCCACCAAGGGGCTGGAACATCCCAAGCTCATGGCGCTCAAAGGGATAGAAGTAGAGATAGACCAGAAGTGAGCTTTGCCAACCCAATAGGCAGAGAATGAACACGAACAGAGACAAATAGAGAAGAAACAGAGAGAACTATGTTGATGTATGAAACACCACAAGAAATGAATTAATGTGACACTAGAACACCTCTATGGTCACCATTAACTCATTGCCACTCCAAACTTTGCTTCTACAGAAATTCCTAAAGTGAGAACTTTGCTTCTACAGAAATTCCTAGTCACCAAAATGACATACCTTCAGTATTTTGCTAATTTCTCTTAGCTCAAGTATCATTTATCCATGAAAATTTAATGATGAAACTAGAAGAGTAGAGCTTTTCAACAAGCTATCATATGCATGAAACAGATCTCTAAAACTCAAGTTATGGCCTTCACAAGATGACCCTGTATGACTTGCTAAAACTGGAAATCTTGCCTTCTTTAGTAAATTTCGGTGTCTAAAAATAAAAATTCGATGCCTAACATCGAATTTCAGCCAAGGTCGATGCTGGGCATCGACTTTTTGCTTTTTTTAGCCTCTTTTTCTGCACCAGAAATAGTCTCTTTTACACACACATGAAGAAGACCACTTGTATGCTAGAAGTCGATGCCAGGCATCGACTTTATGCTCAAACTCGATGCCATGCATCGAGTTGCTCCACAAACCTCATGTTTTTAAAAGATTCAACAACAGGTAACACAGAGAGAATGAAAATAATGACTTATCAGCACAAACTCAATGCCAGGCATCGAATTGCTTGAAAAACTTGAACTTTTGAATTCATCACACAGTAGGCAAGCATGGAGATGATGAAGAGAGTCTCATACACAGAACTTTACTCAGTTCTTTCTCACAGCTATGAAAACTCAAAAGTTTTACAAATGCTTTCTCACGCAGAGAAGCCCGACTATTCTCAGTCATACAAAATGAGTACTAACTCACTTTCTCATTGTCTTCCTTCTTCTTCTCTCTCTCTCTGGCCGCGTCAGTTAATACAAACTAACTTATATAGATTTTCTCATTCCCGTGATTTTTAAAAAACTTCTAGAACTAAAGTCAACTAACTTTACAAATATGATACACTTGTGAATTTGTCCCTTCACATAGGCATGGGGTTTTCTTCCTAAGATTTGTCCTTCAAATATATGTTCAATTAGTGAGTGTTTCTCCAACAAAGTAGAGTTCCAAGGAACCTAAGAAATGCTGAGGTTTTTCCTTTGCCAAGGCCTAGGGAACACACCTGAACTTTGAGACCTACACAGCTAGTTAAGTCCATGAAGAATTACTTCGATGGCATTGGAGATCCATACAATCATGTGGCCGAATTTAGGCAAGTCTTGAGAGCTGAACAAGTGGAGGATCTATTCACACAGTACAATGCCTTTGGTCTAACCCTTAGGAACACCGCCCTTACGTGGTTTCAACCACTAAATGAGAGGCACTTTAGAAACATAGACCAACTTCTAGAGGCATTCATTATTGAATTCTCTAAGAGTGGCATAAGGCATAATACTTCCTCGCTGATTCATAGCTTCAAGCAAACCCCTCAAGAGACGGTAAGACTTGCAAGAAGAAGGTTTAGGCAATTCCTAGAGAGATGTCCTATTTCTGAGTTACCCACACCAGCCAAACAAGTGGCTTTATTCCTAGATGGACTATTGAGTACAAAGTTGAGATCATATGTGTACTTGAAAGACCCTAGGACCATAGAAGAGTGTGTACGCATGTGCATTGACATCGAGGATAACTTAGGGGAGGAATTAGAGCTTTCCAAAATCTACAAAGATTCAAATAGTTCCACTAGCCTCTCTTCCACGCAATCCACATCAATTGAGGAACTCGCTGAGAAAGTAGCTCAAAAACTAGGTGTCTCTAGCAAACAAATCCCAAGATTTGCCCCAGTTAAACGGTGTTATACTTGTGGAGGTGACCATATGGCGAGTGTATGTCCCATCATGGCTCAACCCCAAGTGAATCCCAGTAGCCAATACTGCACCATAGAACGGAGATACACTAATCACATGGCACAAGATTGCCCATACAATAAGCAAGCGGTTAGGCAACCCTACCCTCAACCATATCCACAACAGGGCAGATACCAAAACCAGTACCCACCACAACAGTATGCTAGGCCTCAACAAACCTACCAGCCACAATATCAAGCCCAGCAGAGACCTCAGCCAGTGCTAGCTCAACAACCTCCATCTCCAGCCAATGTGATCCTAGTAAAATATGCAGCTATAGAAGAGAACCTGAATAGAGCCATAGTGCCAGTAACACCCTTGCTTTTAGAAAGTGATCCCAGTGACCATAGCTTTGATTCTAAACACATATTGATAGCCCCCAGGCTTACTACATGCAGTCTCCTGAACATGGTGAATCCTACTATAGTGAAGAACCTAGTGAACCTAGTTGGGATCCAGAGTATGCAAACATCATGTACACAAATCCCAACACTCGACCTCAACCTAGGTAGATAAGACCTCCATTCCCTAGAGGACCATGCTATAGATGTCAAGGAGATCACCTCATTTGTGATTGCCCAATGCCTCCACCTACACAACCCCAGTCGGTAACAATATAGGGCTTTTGTCAAGATTGCGAAAAGGAGCATCTCTTATGAGATTGCCCAAAGAATCCCAATAATATGCCAAAAATCACTCCAATTAATGTTATTGGGTTAGTAGTAGATGCTACGGGAAGTGTTACTTCCACTACACCAGTACAGGTGGTCACTAGAGCTCAGGCTTTGCAGCAGAACCAAGGTTTAGGTCAAGAAAAGAGTGCAGAGGTTAGTGAAACTGAGAGCATAGCCAAGAAACGGTCGAGAGCCTAGAAGGATAGCCGAGAGAGAATGCAAAGACAATGGTCTAAAAAGATCAGCGACTTAGAAGAAAGCATAAGAGAAACGAAAGCCAAAATTGTTGAACTCACCTCTCAAACAAAGTCTCACATATCACCACCACCTTCATCCCTATCACCGTCTAATCCACCACCTTTCAACCCACCTCATACCATTCCGCCACCCCCTAGAGTAGGATCAGTATTAGCTGACCCCACTCCAGAAGACATAGACATGATGCTTAAGGCATATCAGGCCAGAATCCAAGAAGGGCCAAATGTGACGGATCACGACAAGTGCTACCCTAGAGCTGACTTAGAGATATAAAGAGCCAAGCTTTGCGTGAAAATGGTCGCATTGGCTCAGACCATGTTTGAATCCAGTCCCCTCTTCAACTACTCTTGCTCAGCTAAGGCACAATTGCACTTGGATGGACTATTAAGGAAGTTAGAGAGCATAATCGCAAAATCTGCCAAGGAAGAAAAAAACCAAGGAAGAGATGAGGCAAGTAAAAGAATAAGCATTCCCCCACAGGAAGCTTATGTGCCTAACTCCATAGAGCCAAACACATCTTCTTCTATGAATCGGTACACACCAGAATTCCTACGAGAGATTCAAGAAGAGAAATGGGCAAAAGAGAGTGAAGTCCCTCCTCCCATTGAACTTGTGGATGATGCGCATGATCAATTCCCACAAGATATTACCTCCATTTATGGAGAGCAGGAGAGTGCACAAAGTCAAGAGAGATTAGACTTTGAGTCTAATTCTTTACAGGAATTACCCCACTTCACAGGCCCATGGGAAGCCAAGTCTACTTGTATGAGAACACCCACGGTCATGGTAAGAAACGAAGACTCGGTCATACCTAGGAATACGGAGGTAGTGAAGAACACTAAAGTGCAGTGCAATCTCACTTTAGAAGAGCTACTCAAGGTTGGGCCAGAACTATGGAAACATGTAGCCAAACAAGTGCCAGAAGTAGCTAAATCTCGTTCCCAGATGGGATCTCATAGAACTGTGCCAAAGATACCTCTAGACAAGATAGGAGATATGAGTGAAGGTGAAGAGGGAAACACTTATCTTCCCATTACCCATTAGGGATACACAACCAAGGCAATTCTGGACTCTAGTGCAGGAGTTGCAATTGCTACCACTTCCCTATGGAAGTGATGGGGCAAGCCAGCACTCAGGCCCACGAGGATGAAATTGCAGATGGCCGATGGTCACATTGAGAGGCCCTTAGGACTGCTTGAAGGAATAACTCTCACCACATGTGGTGTAGAGTTTGAGCACACATTTTCTATCTGTGATTTTAGCAAGAACCATGCCTATGAGATGATTTTGGGAAGACCATTTATGCGACAGTTGCAAGTGGTACAGGATTGGGGAACCAATTCCTTGTACCTACAACACTTAGGCGTTATGACCAAAGTGAATCTCAAAGATTACTCTCATAGAGATGTCCCTCCTATTCAATGGAATCCCATCCATAGAGCCAAGGATGACACGGAGTCAGTGCATTCCATAGGATCAGGATCCTCATGGATGCATGAAGACACCCACTTATGGATGTGCAAAGTGGTAGTAGAAGAAGAGAAGAGAGAAAAAGCAAGAGAGGTAGGTGCGAAAGAGACACATAGATCAATTCAAGACCCAGCCTATGCACCTGTAGTATTCCCTGATGAAGAATTTGAACCTCACGGTTGGGTAGAAATTTTAGCAACAATGGATGTAGCCATCAATGAAGAACAATGGACACCCCACTGTGATGAGGATGGCTATGAAATTTCAGTCTTCTCCATAGAACCAATCATGGGAGATTCAGTTTTAGAAGAGTGCGAACCTAGCCCTTATGTAATTGAAGATGCGAGTGACTCCGATCTAGAGTCAATCATTATGGACCCACCTTTTGCATCAGATGAAGAATATTTCTATGAAGTAGAATTTCAACCCCAGAGACACAAAGAGCTTCCAAATGATGTAAGATTAACAACACAAGTAACCACCAAGAGTGAGGTCAAGAAAAGGAAGAAGAGAGAAGTCACACCAGAAGAGGAAGAATCCTTGTTTGAGGTCCCTGAAAACTTTAAAAACTATGAGATAGACGATAGGAGAATCATGGTAAGAATGCCTAAACGTGAGGCGCAATCAGGAGAGTCCAATGGTAACAAAGAAACCACCAAGAAGGTAGTTGTAGCCATAGAAGAAGGAGAAGAAAGATGCACTTACATAGGGCATGACCTGACGGAAGAAGAAGAGCAAGAGTTGATTGCCTTGCTAAGAGAATACCGAGATGTATTTGCTTGGAGCTTTAAGGATTTAAAAGGTGTAGACCCTAACATATGCTCACACACAATCCCCATGACCTTAGATGCCAAACCATCCAAGCAGAAGCCATACACTTATAACGATAACTACGCTGCTCAGATCAAGGAGGAGATAGATAGACTGGTAGAAGTTGGATTCATCTATGAAATTGAGCACACTGAGTGGGTATCCCCCATTGTAGTTGTGCCCAAGAAGAATGGAAAGCTACGTGTATGTATTAACCTGAAGAAGGTTAATGCAGCCACAATTCGAGATAACTATCCGCTTCCTATCACTGAGCATCTATTAGAAAGAGTAGCAGGTAAGGAAGTGTACAGCTTCCTTGATGGATTTTCTGGCTACAATCAGGTGGCCATAGCTCCAAAAGATCAGCATAAGACAGCTTTTGCCACAGAATGGGGCATATTTGCTTTTCGGGTAATGCCATTTGGACTTACGAATGCTCCTGCAACCTTTCAAAGACTGATGTGCCATGTGTTCAAAGAATTCCTGAGAAAGAACTTAGAGGTGTATGTGGATGATCTTTGTGCTCATTCCAACATTAGACAAACCCATATCCCTGAACTTAGACAAATCTTTGACAAATGTCGAGAGTATCAAGTCTGCCTGAACCCAGAAAAGTGTGTTTTCATGGTCAGGCAAGGCAAGATTCTAGGACACATAGTGTTAAAGAATGACATATCCACTGATGAAGAGAAAGTAGGAGCCATAGCAGAGTTACCTAGGCCAAAGAATGTCAAGGAAGTACAAGCTTTCATGGGGCATTGTGGTTATTACCGACGGTTTATACACATGTATGCCATCATAGCAAAGCCTCTGTATGGACTTTTGACTAACTTTGAGTGGACTGATGAATGTGAAAACTCTTTCAATGAGCTCAAAAGAAGATTGTGTTCAGCACTAATCTTGACCACACCAGATTGGAATAAGCCCTTTCATGTTCATGTAGATGCATCCAATTATGCTATTGGATGTGTACTCGCACAACCTACTGGTGAAGGTAATATGGATCTTCCAATTGCCTATGCTAGTAGAGGTTAAATGCAACTGAACGAAATTATACCACCACTGAGAGAGAAGGCTTAGGCATGGTATATGCGGTTAAGAAGTTTAGACACTATTTGCTTGCAAATAAGTTCAATTTTTTTACTAATCATCAAGCATTGTTGTACTTGGTAAACAAACCTTGCAATACTGGCAGATTAGTAAGATGGTTCCTCTTGCTAATGGAATATGACTTTGAGGTTGTGGTGAGGAAAGGCAAGACTCACTTGAGAGCAGACCATCTCTCTAGGCTCGCATCAAGAGAGGCCCCACAAGGAGTATCAGATGACCTTTTTGATGCTTACTTGTTTAATTTGGAAGTGGTGCCTAGTTGGGCTAAGCCATTGGTGCTAGTATTGACATACGGGCCTAACCACCCAGTTATAAACACTCAAGATAGAGAGGTAGTAAAAGCCCAAAAGTACCACATCATGGCAGGGAGTATGTACAAGCATACCGATCAAGGTATATTAGCTTGTTGTGTGGAAGAGGATGAGTGCGCGAAATGGTTGCAATTGGCACATGTAGGTGCATTAGAGCAACATTAATCACGGCAACGAACCTTACAGACATTAAGGAGACTTGGAGTGCATTGGCCAACTATGGAAGCTAATGTCCATAAGTTGTGCATGGAATGCCCGATCTGCTGCACTAAACCACCTGTGGAACATGCCACCCTTTATCAAGTGTCCATAGTGCCAGACTTGAGTGAACCACTAGTAGCCTTCTTAAAGACGAAAACATTCCCTCAAGACATGACTCTGGCTAGGCAAAGAAGTTTAGAACAAGAAGCCCTAGACTACTCACTTATTGGTGATACTCTGTACAAGCGAGGAAAGGATGGATATCTACGACTATGTGTCCATGAGAGCGAATACCTTAAGATCCTGGAAGCTGCTCACCAAGGTGTAGCTGGACGACACTTTGGACCGGATTGGGTGATCAAGGCAATTCTATTTGCGGGCTTGTGGTGGCCGACCCTTCACATGGACGCACATACCTATGTGAAGAGGTGTGATGTCTGTCAGCGAACTCAGTATCCTATACGCAAAGATGAGATGCCTTTGAAACCTATGATGGGTGGACGTGCATTCTCTAAGTGGGGAATAGACTTTGTTGGTCCTATTAATCCCCCAGCTAAGGGTTCACATGCTGAATATATCATTGTGACCACAGACTATCTGACCAAGTGGGTAGAAGTGAAAGCTACCACGAAGAATGATGCTCAAACGACAACTAAGTTCTTATTTGAGAATGTGTTCACTAGATACGGGCTACCTATAGAGCTACTCAGTGATAGAAGCACTCACTTCTTGAATGAAGTTATTGAAAATCTTCTCCAAGAATTCTTGGTTATACACAAGAAGTCTGCCCCCTATCATCCACAAGCTAACGGGCAAGCCGAAAGCACAAACAAGATTCTATGCAATGTGCTCACCAAATTAGTGAATAATAACGCTCTGATTGGGACAAACAGCTACACCATGCTGTTTGGGCATACCGAGTTGCCTATAAAACGGTGCTCCAAGCCACACCCTTTCAGATGGTATTCGGTCAAAATGCAGTGCTACCATTGGACTTCTTGATACCTACATTGAAGGTAGCACAGGAGCATGAGTGGACGGGTCATGAACTCTCTTCGAGGATTTTTGATCTAGAACGACTAGGTGAAACAAGACTAAGAGCTGCAGCTGGAATATATGCAGCTAAGAAAAGACAGAAGGCAAACTTTGATGCCCATGTCAAGGATAAGGGTCTGAAAGCAGGAGACCTAGTTTTAGTCTACGCATTGAAGCAACATGCGAGAAAATTAGAAAAACGTGGTTATGGACCTATGATCATAAATAGGATTTCAACAAGTGGAGCACTCCAATTAGCTACACTCGAAGGTGATGTTCTCCCTAGTTACATAAGTGGATGCAGAGTCAAACTATATCAAGAACCCCTCACTGAGGAGATGCTAAATTGACTCAACACTGTCAAGAAACGCAAGGAAGAAGAAAAACGAATTCGAGAAGAGGCACAGGCAGAAGCATTGGAACACATCCGAAGAATGAAATTGAGGAGGCAGGGTAGAGACCAACCTAGGACAGGTGCCTATGAGGATCCAGGATATCATATGGCTATGTGCGAAGTCTCAAGAGTAAGTTCCCGTAGAATAATTGGTAGACGTCCTTTTGTAACCTTAGAAATAGGACAAGGGAAGAGTGCAAGGATTGTAAAGGCCTTGATTGACTCAGGTGCAGCCACTAGTGCTGTTAAACTTTCTTACTGTCAAGAATTGAACTTAAATGTCAATCCTGTGGAAGCATATCTCATCGGCTTGGGAGGTGTGGAAACCCCTTGCATGGGCGAAGTGGAACTCCCCCTCTACATTCAAGAGGCTCCTATGACAGTTAAAGTACTAGTGTGTCAAGATGAGGACCTCACTGAGCCTCTTGTCTTGGGTCAAGACTGGATCTATGATCACGCAGTCAACCTAAATCTAAGAAGTGGACTTCTTCAGGTTTGGGTGAATCAAAATCGTATTACAATTGAGTTAGAAAATGAAGCACTCAAGGAACTAGGGAAGGCACACACTCCTGGTCCTTCCAGGAGTACACATGAAGATGATCATGCTATTCTTGTCCAAAACTATGTGATGCAGAGGAAGGATTGTCTCAATAAGGAAGTCAAGGATACATCGGAACTCCCTTCTTTTCCAAAAGCCATGGGGATGCAGCAGCCAAAGGCAAATCAAACGCAGAAGAAGCAGACGACTTATGCTCAGAACCAAAAGAAAATACGAAGCAAGATGTCTCAGCCAGTGAAACAAGTGTGGGTGCAGAAAGGCGAGCATCCTGTTGCGATCAAGCCAACAACACGGGCTAAACTTCTCATTAGTAATCAACAACACGACCCTAATAAGAAATCTTTCAAAAATTCTTCTACGAAAGTGGTCTATTTGGGTACCCAAGAATTCGATGAAGGCGGGCCCACAATCAAGACAAATTTGGGTGCCTAAGGCTTGCTTGCGGGCTCAAATAGATACACAGAGACTACACCCTGTACACCATGGTTCACTCACTCGAACAGCCGATGCCCACTCTTATTCGATACACACCAACACAGGTGCGCCCACGAGCACGAGCAGACTCACTTGTGAATGGGTCCCTAAAAAGCCTCATTTCCAAGCAGACACTCTTGTAAAGCCCTCCAGAGTTTCCACAAAATCAAAACCAAAAGCTGTCCACTATGTTTGGCGACCCAAAGCTTGTAATAAACCACTCGACCCCCATTTGTAAATTCATCGGCTCTTACTAACTGCATCATTCTCACACTGCATTTTTTCACTTAGCTCATAGGACTACTTGTTCACTAACAACACACACAATCATCGAACACTCACTGACCTACTAACCCCTTACTCACCTCATGTTAATGTTGTAACGGGGACAAAAATTGTTCTACTTTGTCCATTACAATGTTAACGCATGCTTCTATATTCTCACAGAACGAGCAAGCAAGCAGTGACATGGCAGAAGCAGGAGGCACCAATTCCCAGGCAAGGTCTAGCGCCCAGATAGTGGACATTGAAACCTTCCTTCTGGAACCACAACTCACTAAGAGACCTCAAGAACTTAGAGCTGTGCATGTGCTTCCTATTCAGGACCCGCCCCAGGGGCACACTTCTCAAGTGGAAAAACACGCACATTGGTTCAGTGATGTTGCAGGGCCATTGGGGGATTTTGGGAGGCAAAACTTGAGTTTAATGGAAAATGGGGACGATATCATTTCTTCACCCGCGAGTTTGAGCAGTATCAGAATGCAGAAGTAATGCGATCGGTATGGACCAAAGCGAGCTTGGATAGCTATTTCAGGGCACATTTAGCTAAGCCAGATTTCCTACGCTACTCCTATTTCATCAGTACCATCACCCCTAGCAAGGCCAAGGGAGGCGATAGTACTTTTGTGCTACCCTCACTGATGCCAGGCCACGAACTCAAAAGATTCAAACTGACCCTCAACCTAGTACGAGAAGCATTGAAGATGCAAGGTATGCATATTCCCACAGAGAAAGAAACAATGATTCCAGGCAAAATGAAGCACAAGGAGCTCAACAAATTGAAGGACATGGTAGCAATGACACCAACCATCACTCTCCACCTACGAACAATCATGCAGCACTTCTCTTTCCCCGCCCAAGAACGCTTAACAATGCCACCAAAAAAGATTTGGTTCAGCTTGTACTTTGGCAGAGACAGAGAATCTCACCATCAATCTGCCACACTGGATCATCGATCAAATCCACCTAGCCCATCAACGATGGAATAAGAAACAGAAGAATGTGCTTCATGGATGCTGTGCTCTGACAAAAATAATTTATAGGTGCTTAGCGTACGACGTGCCCATTCAAAGAGCACTAGTATGGTCCAGGGCCCAAGAATTCCAAAGACGGCTATCAACGGCGGGTCCTCCATCAAAGAAAATCAGAGGGGGAGTTCAATTACCATGTGCCCAAGCAAGGGGAGCCACCACCACACCAGAGGTGACCCCTCCACAAACGCGACGTGTCCGACCATTTACCATTCGCCTACCCAGACCAAGTGCAGAAGGACCCAATATGGTGTTCCCTCCGATTCCATCGGACTTGGAGTTCCCACAAGGCTACACCCTAGCCGATTTGATAGATGAAGAAATTGCCCGCATGATCAATGAGTCTAACCTGGAGACAGAAGCCGAGCAGACCCAAGGACCACAACCCACTACTACAACTTCAGCCCCGACCCAACCAGAAGTAGTAGAAGTAGAAGAGGATGAAGAAGAGACAGAAGAAGAAGAAGCAGACGAGGAGTATGATCAAGAATATGACAAACTTTCAGCACTTGCAAGTGCCCCCGCATACTCGGCCCAAATAAAAAGATTGTATGAAACCATGAAGCGAGTCCAAGAACAACACAAACTGTCGCTCGAGATGGGAAAGGTGCTCATGAGCCAAATGTTAGCCGAGGAAGGCGTGGATGACATGTTTATTGAATCAATGAACCTGCACGCAGACGCGGTAGGCTTAGATGAAGCCGTTCATGCAGCCATGGCTTATATTCATCGCTTTGAGAAACGAGTGCCTACCTGCCCCATGCGATCTGGCAAGCAACTTCACATCAATGTATCAGAACCAGGAGATAACACACAAACAAAAGAACATCAGGCGGAACCACTCTCACCACACCCCTCACCTCTCACTACACAACTCACTTCACCACATGGCACTACCACCCCCACTTCCACCAGTACCACATATGTCATGGGAATTCCTCTCTCTCCCGGCATCCAATTCGGAGGATTTACCATGCCCAATTTCACAACACTATTCACGAACATCACGTCCACCCCACCCACTGTCCCCATCTACACAGTCACACACACGTTTGACACCATGGAAACATCACCAACCACAGCACCACTCCCTCCCCCCATGCAGCCTCAATCTCCCATACCCCCTCCACCCACCTCACCACTTGACTCCACATCATTCACGACTCCCTTTCCCTTCCCCATTCCCCCTGCATCCTCTCCTTTCCCTGCATTCTTTAATGTAAATAATGTGTTTTCGACGTTACATCAATGTGTGTACCAACTACAGAGTGAGTATCAGGCCCTCGAAGACCGTCATCGCCAACTAACTACGAATCACCAACAACTACAGAGGCGGCTTACAACTATAGAAGACGAAAACGCAGACCTCAATCAACGGCTATACTACACTCGAGCAGGCCCATCAAACCCTCCTGGAGACACCCCAACCATCACAATTGCCAGGCGTCAAACAACTAGAGGCTTTACTTGAAGTCTACCAAGCAGTTAATCTAAGAGTCCGACGTAATTTGACCCTACTCAGAAAACACATGGCTACCACCCTTGAAGAGAATAAGCGTCTACAGAAACAAAACGAAGAAAACCTAGAAGCCGCAATGGAAGGCTCCCCCCACAAGATCGACCCAGAACAGTTTAAAGCAGTCCCCTCAAATACATTGAAGACAATCCTGGAAAGCTATGCCGATCTATTAGAAGCACATGATGATTTGGAAAAGGAAAGGGATGCACTACGCCGCTAGCTCAAGGAACAGGAGGAACAACCCAAGGTCATAGAGACAACCTCGACTTCAGAGGAGGTAAAGGCATTAACGGAGCAGGTGGCAGAATTGCAGAAGAAGTTACTAGAATATGAAAGACAACCCTCTCTAGTTATAGAACCAGAGCCAGATGAATTGGTACCCATTGAGGTGGATGAGTCGTATGAGGAACCATATGTTCCTATGCCGATGCCGGGTGGGCAACAAACCTCTGAGGGATTGGACACACTAGAGGTAGAAATCCCAGAATGGATGCAGAAACTCGAAACAACAGCCAATACACATGAAGATCGAGTAGCAATTCAGATTCAGTCCATGAGTAAGATTGAAGATACCATTATCAAATCAGAATATTTCCGAAGCATGTCTCATCACAGATGGATAGGCACCAACGATGATCAGTATGTGCCATATTGTATACTCCTGGCCAACTACAATGCGGAGATTCAACAACGATAAGGCAAAGCCCCGACTTTTGCCACACAATTCGGCCCTAATGATATCCCTGAAAGTGCTAAAAAAGGATCAATTCATCAACCAACCTGGCGGATACGACTCTTAGAAACTTACCCGGAGATGGTTCGAACCTGGAAAAACATGTCGTTATTTATCAAATACAACCCCTGTTACGCTCCAGTCCTCCGCAGACACACATGGCCCGAGTTTACCATTGCTGTCAAAAACGTCAAAGGCTGTGCCAAGTGGTTAAATTATGTCTATCTAGCACCTCCTCAAGGACCTCCCACCGTTGCTTACATGATTTCTACAATCCATCACTGGAGCCTTCGACTACGGAACACCCCTGATGTGATGGCACAGATGTGCATGAAGATCTTTGAATTAATGCTGATCACATTTAGAACATTCAAAAACATCAAAGACCCCCATTTCTCAGGAGTTGGCTTCACTGTAGGCAACCTAGACCTGGTATATGACATGAGCACCACTCCCTCAATAAAGGTAATATATGCCTGGCATGCCAGAATAAAATACCTCCCAGCTTGCTTCAAGCAGACCTTCAAGGAGATGTTCATCACAGGGTTTTGGGAATATCACTCAGAAATATTCGTACCCAGGCCCTCACATCTCCTCCAACTATTCGTTGAGGAGAGGACCATCCACTCAAATCAATTGCAGGTACCACATCCAGACATTCCAGGTCCACTCAATTGGGATGCATTGTTAACAGACCTAGCACGGGGGTTGCGACTAGAAGAACACCACCTTGCTTCAGATGTGGTTCAATACTATGTCCAACGCTCAGCTAGACAAGGGTCTGTCAGAGACGACAGACGTGAGAGAGGGGGGGTGTTGGCAGCAGTCAAGGCACCGAAGGACTTACAAGAAAAGGAAGCCAAAGAAGGGAGCCAGAGCAGAGAGAAGGCACAAGCAGACTAAGCAGTCAACGAAGATCTGGCAAGTAGGCCATTCAAATTTTTCCAAAACAACATCTTCATAACAGTGATTCTCATCATTACAAATCATTGTAAATACCATTTCACCTTTTTGTAACTCCATTTTGTGCAAGCCGAGGAGTCCTCGAGCTTGAGGAGTATTAGAAGTAACATCATACCAATTTTCATAATTTTTAGACTTCATTTGAGCCTCCAAATAGGCCCTAGAACCTAATTTTTAACTAGGCCGGACACTAGGTCTGGTTAGGGCCAAAAGCTAGTCAAAAACTATAAATAGAGCTAGAGAGCTCATTTTTTAGGTTAGCTTGTAATAGATTTGAACTTGTATGAGCATTTTGGAAGTAATCTAAAAGAACTCCATTGTCTTTCTCTTTGTCTTGCCGTGTGTGCGCGTGTGTGTGTATGTGTGTGCATGTTGGTGTGCTTCTCACTCATGCACTTGTGCCTTCACTTGCTCGAGGTTATCATACCATCCTCACGTCTTCCTGGATTGACATTAAAGGAGGTGCTACTCATCACTGAGCTACATTAGTCATAGTGCATTGGAAGTTGCGAGGAGCCTTGTGTTCCATGCTCACACTAAGCACACTGAGGTGCACTATCATTATGTCAGAGAGATGTTCTCTGTTGGAGAGATTAGTTTGGCATATGTGACAACACAAGAAAATGTTGCAGACCTTTTCACAAAGGCTTTTCCTAGGGAGAAATTTGAAGCTTTCCACAAAGTTTTGGGCTCACTTCCTTTTGTGGATTGATTCCACATAGTTTAACACCTCCTTACATGAGTGTCAGCTCCTTGTTCACTGCACCACTCCCAAGGGGGATTTGTTGATATATTTAGGAAGTGATGTGTGAAAACATACTAGGACCATCGGGGAAGTTTTTTCCCTCTTCAGGAGGTTTTTCCCCCTTGGCTTGTATATATGCCTATAACCCTAACGGGTCACTTATCTTTGTACATTATCTTGGTAATACATTCAATATTGTGTGTTGTGCTCCAAGCTTCTTCTTCTTCCTTGTGTTGTTTGCATGCTTTTGCACACCTCAAGCTCCAACATCTAGGCCGCAAATTTCTACCTAGTTTAGATTTTGCAACAATATTCAATATATTCAACACATTTAGCATGTACTAAGACACATTCAGTTTTGGAGACATATATTCACATATTCTAACTTGACATTCATAATATCAATTAGTGTAGGTAAGCATTCAACTTACTATACACTTTGACAATGTTGTCTATTCTCTCTCTGTCTCTCATTCATCTCATTTTGAGTCTTAAGGTGTGTATGCTAAGGTTCATTTTTTGGAAGATCCTATAAACTTGTGATTTTGTTATTAAGGTCCACCCCAATTCCAACATCTTGTATTAGAGCATAGTTGACATGCACCCTGAACACGATGAGTGATTATAAAATTGAGAATGAAGGAAAGCTTCAAGGAATGTCTAACTATCCATTATGGAGCTTTATGATGATGAATTTGTTAGTATCTAAAGACTTGTGGAATATTGTCAATGGCACTTATCCAAGGCCAAGACTATCACAAGAAGATGTTGCTTTATCTTCTAGAAGATGTGTTCTAATTTCTGCTCAAAAGGAGGTTAGTGAAAAAGAAAGATATCTTTCATTATCCAGAGATTATGGTACTACCACCTTACTTATTTCAGAAGATTAGTTCAAATAGGACTCAAAGGATGTTGTGGCAGTTTCATAAACTATTTTGAGACTGAAGAGGCATATTATACCTCAAATCAGGTCATGTTGAACCTCTTTTCAGGCTTGGTTGGAATTAAAGTATGTCTATCAAAAGGGAAATTCTACTAAGAATGGTCATCCAAGGAGTCAGTTAACGAGTTCAGTAAATTCAATCAATTCACATACTTCAATAAGATGAGACAGTTTAGAAACTTTAGAAAGTTTGTAGTTGAAGCTTTAAGGATAGCAGATAAGAGAAGAAAAGCCATGGAAAGTAAGAAACCTTTTTGAATACCTAAGCTAAATCATGAATTTTACTTGTGCACGGTTAAATGGTGAAGACAATTCAGTTATACATGTTGAAATCCAAAATTCAGTCACATATTTAGAAGTTCAAAGTTCAGTCACACATTCTAAAATTCACTAACTTATGAATCGAGTTTTCAGTTCAATTCAAATTTATGCACATTTAGCTCAAGATTTAGTGGAAATCAATTAAGAGATATATTTTAAAATATCTAAAGTTTTGCAGACATTTGAAATTTTCCACATATCCAAAGTTTTGCAAACATCCGAAAGTTTGTAGATTTTGTACTTTATGGCATTATGCCATGGAAGGGGAGATCATTGGAAACAATGTCAGAAAGCATAAAACCCTAAATTTTAGCAACCCTAAATTTTGGGACTTATCCAAATTTAGTCCATAGATGGTAAAAAATTATTATGATATCATCAGATAGTGCTTTAGGAGAGCTTTCATTTGATATACAACATTCAGTCATCTAAGATCCATAAATGGTGAAAAACCCTAACCCTTATTTTTGTCCAAAATGGGTTTTTACATACTTGGGTTCCTTATCTCATGTACGTTCAAGAAAGCATTTTATCATGTTTAGGTAAAGCCTATTTTAAGAGATCATTACAAATCTACCTTGAAAAGCATAATTTTTGCATATAAAGAAATCTAATAGCTTTTTGCAATAATTTGCTTTTGCTGCTAGCTTTTTAGCTTTTATGTTAATATTTTTGCTATTCAGCTCATGGCTGTATAAGAGGTCATGGGCGTCACCCTTGGGCATCACATGAGGAACTCATACCTTTCTTGGAGGTACTCAATGCAAGACTCTAGCCATTATATGAGTATACACTCATTGATCACTTGTCTAGAGGTGACTAACTTCTGGAGGAGGTGTGCTCTAAGTTCTTGTGCAGTATTGGAGGAAATTTTGGCAGTCGGCCACTATCAACTCTTGCTAAATTTTGTGAGTAGCAAGTTCTATTTTCTGTCCTCTTGTTTTCATGTTGTTGTTCCTAGGCTTCATGCCTTCTACATCCACGGAGGAGTTTATTCAATTAGGGTTTGTTTTACAAACATTTGTGAACTATTTATGTTCACTCTAATCTCACATAGACACACTCTTCATACCTCTAAGGCATTTTACACACAAACTCTTGCATATAGTTCCCAAATCTCTTCCTAGATTTATATTTTGTAACTATATTTAGTATATTCATCACATTTAGTTTGTACTAGGACACATTCGGTTTTGGAGACATATATTCACATATTGTAACTTGACATTCATAGTATCAATTAGTGTAGGTAAGCATTCAACTTACTGTACACTTTGACAAGTTTTCCATTCTCTCCCTATGTCTCACTCATCTTATTTTGAGTCTTAAGGTGTGATGCTAAGGTTCATTTGTTGGAAGATCCTATAAACTTGTGATTATTGTTATTGAGGCCCATGCCAATTCCAACATTGAGAAGGCCTAGGAATAGTCTATGCTATGAAGAAGTTTGGGAATTTATTAAATTCTAATAAATTCAAGATATTTGTAGAGCATCAAGCCCCCTTGTACCTAATGAATAAACCATGTGCCATAGAAAGATTAGTAAGATGGTTCCTATACCATATGGAGTATGACTTTGAGGTAATGGTGAAGATTGGAAAAAATGATACACAAAGGGGAAATTTTGAGCTAGAAGACAAAGCATATGAACCTGAGATCTGGTGGACACCTAGGCAAGGATAGACAAAGCATTAGATCATCTCAGGCCAGTGTCAACCATATAGATAATTCTTGGACACAACAACTTAGTGGTAATCCCTACACGCTAAGTTCTGAAACAAGTGACTCTGAAATGTCTTTTAGCATGGAAAGACCCACATGTAGTTCAGGCATTGCCTATTTACAAACACCAGAAGGTCCCTATAAGACACATTTGGAATATATCAGGACAAACCGATTAGGTGTCCGCATTGTCCAACTCAAAAATTCGGATCAACCCTTTGAACTTGAATACCCAGTGGTGAAGTTCGAAGAGGGGTCATACATTGATAAGGAAGGACCCATGTATGTAGTAGATAGGACAGATGAGTTTGGAAACATCATTCCTGAGAATGAGCTAGGAGACCTAGAGCAAGGATACCTAGAGCAAGGAGACCTAGGGCGAGAACCCAAGACTCGTAGAGGTAAGTCAGTTTTGACTAGGGTGATCACTCCAGAGTGGATTCCCCAGGACAATAAAAGCATAGACTTGTTCTTGAATAGAGAAACAGAGGAAGCCTTCTAGAGATTCAAGCCAGATCAAGATAACCCAATAGTCATCATCTATGAGCTCAAAGATCCTGAGACACCAGGCAAAGTTGTCTATCTAGATAACTCATCAGAGAAAATGTTCTTGGTAACAAAGCAGGATAGGCATGCATACACTTGGCAAGGTGAATCAATTTTCCCTCCACCAAGATCTAGTGTTTTCCATGGCATCCAAGGAGTAGGATCATCCAAGGCTAATGCAACCCAGAGGGAAAGAACCAGTTGAAATTAAGTTCTTTTTGATACCAAGTACATACATCGCATTTTTCAAGAGAAATACACCTAAATTTGAAGTCATTGCTGATAGGATAAGAGGCATTGTTGCACACACCACATGTCCTTCTTTGGGTGCATTTTTCAAAGACACAAAAAAAACTTCTGCATGAACTTATGTGCTTTAAAGCACCACTATCAAAGAACCAATCTGAATCAATCTCACTCACAACCATACATTTAGAATGCAATGATGCATCATAATGACATGTAACAACACATGCCCAAAAATCCTGACCATGTTGGCTTCATCATTCTTTGCATTTAAAGAATTTTCAGCCATAGACAAGGAGGACTCCTTTTCATTGCACTTAGCGAGCTTTTTGCACTCATTAATAGTATGAACAACCTTCTAGAAATATTTTCATGTCTTCTTCTTTTGGAAATCGGCATCATTAGAGGAATGAGTTTAAGAGGAAAGTTGAGGCTTTGGTTTTGATGAACCCAAAGCTAAATCATACTCACTTTTCCCTTTTTGTGAGATAGCAAGTGCTTGTGTTCCCTCATTCAAACTACTCCTATTGATTCTGTGTTGTTCTTCTTGCAATAGAAGAGACATAAGCTCATCAAATACATACATATTCGGATTCGTTTTTGTAACCAAATGGAGTGTAATGGAAAATCTTTAAAAAGACTATGGTAAACCTTTCAACAATGTAGAGATGAGTGATGCATCTGGAATAATCTCATTTATGTTTTCCAATTGATGTTTCAAGTCCTTGATGCATGTCATATACACATCCAAATACTCATCTTCAACCACAAATACATCCTCAAGTTTCTTCCTCAAGTATGCAATTTGTGCTTCATTACACATGGCATACAAAGAAGCAGGAATGTCCCATTCTTGTATTGATCTAGAACATGATCGAATGTGTGAAACTATATGACATTTCACAAAAGTGCAAACAATGCATGAGCTTGAGCATCTTTGCCATCCCATCTAATTTGCTCCTATGTAGGTGGAGAAGAAGTGACCACTCTACTTCAAGAAAAAGCTCCATCTACGCCAACTATGAAGTAGAAGAACTTAGGGGTCTTTGATCTACATCTGCCACTATGTTCCGTAGTTGTTTTGCAACAAGAACATGTTCCATCATGTAAGACCACATTGGATAGTTTGTTCCATAAAGCTTATCTTCAGCTGAAAGCATGCCAAACAAGCCATTACTTCTTTCCATTTCATTAAAGAATAAGAATGTGACAAGATCTTTACTTCAATGAAAGCTGAAATTTCACTCATAATCCGTCTCTCTAATGGCGATTCAGACTACACAAATGGCTTTCAAATGGAAATAAAATCCTAATGTGCCTGATAGAAATGATTTCAAGCTACTAAAAATCAATGTTCTATGCTCCAAAGTTGATTTGCACTGTTAAAAGAGCACAAATTCTATGATGCAAAAAATTGAAACTTGGGAAGGATTTGAACCTGCTCTAATACAACTACTGTGTGTGTAGAAGTGCAATGGACACATAAGAAGCACACAAAAGGGGCACAAACACAAAAAGACACACAGAGAAGATGGATGGTTGGAAAAGATCTCTCTATTGATGATGAAAAGAACTAAAGTAAGAGCTAAATAATATCCCTAAGTACAAAGTACAACCACAAATGAGTGTATCATGTATGTGGTAGCATAAAGAGAAAACCTCTACCAACACTCAAGTAAAAAGTGCCCATATATAGGGAAAAGGTCCACATCAAAGCTAATTGAGGAACACATAAGTGTAACATCATACATGTTTGTTTTGATGAATGTGAAATGGTTTGGTTAAGATATTCAATGGATTGAGACCATTAATTTTAAAACTTCCATATCACTACATTTTAATACTAACCTTTAAACATATTTTATGTTTTGCATTTTCTTAAAATGTTATTATGTAAGAAACTAATCATGCAAGAGAAAATATGAGAAATACTAGAGAAGGAAACAAATAAGCATAGTTTCAAAATGTCATTACTATACACAAATACAAAGATTATGGTGTTTTCCACTCACATACTCTCAAGGAGCTTAAATAGCAATGTAGGAAATTTTTTTATGGGAGATTACAAGGTAGAGGCATGTTGGCTCAATTGGATGTCTAGGCTAGTGTAGAAGTCCTCTACAAATAGTCTAATAGAGAGGTGTAGCCTTCTCATGATGACTAGCCATGGGTCACCATCACCCGCTCATGGATCACGACCCATACATGGCTTAGGTTGGTTCAACCATCCTATCAATTATGAATGAATCACTACTTAGACAAGGAATAATGTAGGGAATATTGTTGTTATTATCAAGTTACTAGAATTTACTTGAGATCTCCCTAGAAAACCCAATCATGGTGGTTCAACGTTGCCTTGGATCCCACAATAGGGGACCTTGGTAAATTTTTTTCCTTATAATATATTTTGCATCACATACAAGCCATAAATGCTCGAATTTGACATTCATCCAACATGTAAACTATGATTCCCATCAACCTGGCAATGCACATTTGCCTTCTTCTCATAATGGGGGCCTTAGAAAATGTACAAAAAAAGTACATCCATATTGAATAATCTAAAAACTAAAAGCACATAAACTACCTAAAGAATGAACTATCTAGCAAGATCACCCATCCAACTCCACCCCTATATATATATATATATATATATATATATATATATATATATATATATATATATATATATATATATATATATATATATATATATATATATATATATATATATATATATATATATATATATATATATATGTGTGTGTGTGTGTGTGTGTGTGTGTGTGTGTGTGTGTGTGTGTGCCAAGGGAGTGCATGTCTATGGGCTCATCCAAGTGTCCAACCAAGTGTCCCTCATGTAGACACTTTTCCAAGGGTCATCACATGCCTTATAATTTCCCAAGGACCATCACATGCTTTCTAAATCAAATGAGGATTCTTCTCTCATGTACATAGAAGGTGGCACTTAGAGAAGATTCTCCCAAGAATAAGGTTCCCACACCCTAGGATAAATAAAGCATAATGGTCACAACCATTCAATCAAGAGCTCATATGAATGAATACCCCAAGGGTTGAAACAAAGGGTTGATACCAAAGGTTCGAGCATGTGAAAAGGGTAAATCAAGGGCTAAAGCAAGGCTATTATACATATAATCTAATATCTAGAATCCATATATTTAGGCTTTTGAACCTTTGATTTATACATCATTTATACAAAATTCCTCCCTCTTAAACAGTTTCATCCGTGAAAATGTGTAGCAGTCAAATATGTGGAGTATTACCCCATAAGGTCACAACCATCCTTTTGGCACTTTCACAAATATCAAATTCCATAAAGCATTGCATTTCCATACACGTTGTACCTTCTTGGAAATGTAAATTTCTAGGAGTATCCAACAGAGATCCTATGTCTATCTTGAAAGGGTTGGAAAATAGATTCATTATCCACTTTCAAAAAAATGAGAGGAATCTTTAGATGTTCTTTGCGTGAATTAATATTTTATAGTCATTTCCAAATACATATTTATTTATATTTGTAGGACTTCAAAAAAAAGTATGAACTTAGGAAAACAGGTCTACTTAGTCCTTGCCTTGACATGATCAATACTTTGAAGAGATCTACTATCTTCCGATTTCTTAGCAAGTTAAAAGGACTTATATCAATAAGCTTTTCTTGAAACATAATGTTCAAGTATTCTGAGTGATCATCAAGAAACCTAGTTATGAAAGTTCATCTCCTACTAAAGTGGAACCTTGTCTTCATCATCCTTCATTTTCCTTATTGACCCTTGGGACATTTCCTTGTTGTTCCATAAGTTAATCCTTCTATAATGTCTTTGATCTTTAAGACTTCATATATCCAAAGACTACAATCATGACTTTTAGGAATTAAAATTACTTGGTAGACCATTCATGTGGGTCTCTATCCAAGTTCTTTGTTCATATTAGCTTGGCGGTTTCTTCCAAAGACACTAGTACTAACTATCTCGAACCAAATTTGGTTTATACCATAGATAGTTATGTATACTAGCCTCAAAGGTCACCAATACTTTTTGTAAAGGAACAAATCATTTCTTGCCAATTCCTTCAAATCCTTAGATTAAATGATGAAAAATACTTATCAAGTCATCAAGATGTCTTTCCCTTAGTTAAAAACCCTTCTTGCAAAGTTCCCTATCTATAAAAGAAATTAAATAATTCAAGTTCCATGCTTATAGTTCCAAGGTCTAGCAAGATTCAAAGACACATCATAAACCTTTCTAGGAACTTATTGAACATTCTTGAATGATTTGTTTACATCATCCAAATATTCAAAGAATGATTTTTTATAGATCGTTATATTCTTCATGGCTTTATACTTGAATAGGCTTGACTTTCAGTAAGTTCTGCACTTTTGGACTTTAACTCAAAGGACTCCCTAAACTTTTTATGCCCTTATTTATCTAAATCTACTATACACTCTAAAGTTGAATAAGAATTCTATATGGAAGAATACATCTTCTTTAAGAGGATAAAGGATAGCCTTGTCTAAGTTAAATTCCACGTTATTCCATGTATGCTCCAACAAATACCACCAAGTGTATTTAACTAGTTTAATAGGTACATCATATCACCTCTTTATGGACCTAAGACTATATTCTCAATAGTCTTATCTATAAGACTTATCCTGGTGTTTTCTATTAGATCTTGAATCTCTTTCCTCTTTGACCATCATAAAAGATTATAAAAGTGAGTTAGTTCCCACTATCCATACCAATGAGTTCTTTCTCCAATTTTTCAAACTACATTCTTTATCTTTCCGCCTTCTTTTTCCTCTTAATGTTCTTTGATCATTTTGATCTTGAATTCCATCTTTGATATCCTTGGTGCCATATAAATGAGAGAAATGACCAAGGTGTCTAAATGTCATGCCAATTAATCTTATATCTCAAATATTTATCCAATTGACTATTCACATTTCTTTTCCATAATTTATCAAACCATAAAAGGTTGTATTACGTTGAATAATCTAGGTCGTTTGGCTTTCTCGTAATTCTTCTAGCAAGTCAATTTGAGATAAGACCAAGAACATCCCTTCTTCATTATCACTTATCCATGGGATTAACTTGGGATCTTTAACTCATACCTTCATGAACCATATCTTACTTACGTTTTTAATATCCTATTGATGTTTTACCTTCATAAGCCATATCTTGCTTAAGTTTTTAATATCCTATTTATGTTTTCATAACTTCTAAATGTTCTACTTTAAGGGACCAACTACTTCATGTTACCCCTTTTACTTAAGCAAGTTTTCATGCTTACTATCCACTCTTTCTTGATTAATCTTATCCATTGTTAAAGACCTTACTATGGATATGCTTCAAATCCTTAACTAGCTTATCTTTTGATTATTGTCAAACTAGAACTCCTTCATGAATTCAATTCCTGCATATCTAGTTCCTACTTTTTTTGAGTTTAAATGTCAAACACAAAGTACTTGATATCAACTGTACTCAAATCTCATGGAAGATGCAACCAATGCATATTTTTGCTTAGAAGTATCATATCAATAATACCTTTCTTCCCCCCTGAAAGGGTTTTTGTCCCAAAATTTTGTAGGCTTTAAGGAAATTGATGGTCATCCAATCTCCTAAGAATAAATCAAATTGGAGCTTTATTTATGCTCAGTCTTCTTTCATTTCAAGCTCGTTGAACAAGTTCTTTATCATCGAGTTTAAGCTTCCATTATCCTTAAATCCAACCTCCCATACCACTAAATCGACTTTAATGATAATGTAAATCTAGGTATACCATAGCACCTGTTTTCCACTCTCACCTTAGTGTAGACAAATTTAGATATTACTCCAAGATTGCTTCTTAGGAGAATATTTCTCCTCTTAGTCTAATCAAGTAGCATAGAACAAAATTCTTGTTATAGACTTGTAATTTTAATACTTAACAAGTCTTGCGTATACTTGAAAATACTTTTGCTTTCTTCAATGTTCATTGAACTATTTCTTTGTTTGGATGCAGCCTAAAGTTTGATAATATAGCTAGTGTTCTCACACTAGATATTATCTATAGAACTAGCTCTACATATGTATCAAAAGATATAGTCAAGCCGAATGGTCAAATCCTTAACCATGATAGAAAATTATTGCTTGCTCTTGGAAATATTCTAGAGTAGTGGTATTTTCAATATCATTAAACCTCTTATTTTTCATCTTCTCTAGATACGCATCAAAGAGTTAAAAATGTTTAATCTTGAAGAAGCTCTCTTTGAGGCTCTTAATGGTTCATATTTCTCATAAAAATGAGCAACCATATTTGGGCAAGAAATAAATGCTTGAAATATTTCATGGTTATGAATTTTTTTTTAATATAACCCATCCATTTGTTAGGTTTTTCAAGACATTGTTTAGCTTCTCATATGAATATCTTTCAATCTATGTCTTATTACTACCAGACCATGGTTTAATAAGAAGAGAAATATTTTTTAACTTAATTCTTAAGTCTTTGGCCCTACTAATTGAGCGTGCTAGGGGTTTTATGGAGCTTGAGAATCAATAAAGAGGACTCTAAGCTTAAGATTTCTATTCATGCTACAATTTGTTGGATTTTGAATTAAGATAACACATCAAAATCATTAAAGCATAATGGTTATTGAGCCACATGATATCAATGCACCACTAGGCTTTTATGCTTTTGACTTCATATACAAAAGTTGTTTGCTTTTTTAACCTTAAACTTATTGAACTTAATCTCTCTCATCTCATCAACTCATGAATACATAACACAGTTCATTGATATGCATAATATATGCCAAAAACTTGTACATCTTTACTTGAATATTCTTAGCATGCATAGTGTTAAAAAATTGAGCCTTTCTTTAAACCATGAATGGAATCCACACTTGGAACTCCATTCACTGTATAAATCCATATTCATCACATGCTCACATTTTCCATCCATATTCATGCCTTGTTATGATGGGTATTCTATGTCCATTTTTCTAACAAATTCATGTGGTGAGTCCATCCCACGCTAATGAAAAACATTATGTTATTCATATGTGTCTAAGTATATCACTTAAATGGATCACTCTATGCCCCATTCAATGTACAAGCACTTCACCTACTCCTTTTGATATGCACCTTTACATGCATTACTTTAGCATGGCAAGGAAATCAAACATAAATGAGAAAAAATGGAAATGGTACTTATCTCCATCATAGCTACATCCCTCCTTTAAGTCCATATGAATAATTCATATTTGATGTTGCATGCTTGAGCCATCATGACTTCCAATGTTCTTCTTTAGGCATACTCATACTTATATGCCTAATCATGCATTTAACCTTAGAAAAATTCTACGGATGTGTAAGTACATACTAACACTTTCCAAAAAATATATATGGAATACCTTATTCTTTCCACAAATATGGATTCCATGAATATTCAATGTATGCCAAAAAAATATAAAAAGGGAAATAATTCTTCTTAGCTTAAATGGATACTTTCATGAATCCATTATGAGGAAAGTACACTATTAACTATAATTCATGCAAGCGAAAGAAAGAGTACTTAACTTGAATTAATGCTTGAAGGCTTCCTTTTGTTTAGATTCGTAGTGAAGAGTCCACACTCTTCCTTCAAGATCCATGCTTCTTTCTTCTCTCTATTGTATAAAGCCTTGCTTCATTATGATGCTTAATGAGAGTGCAAATAGTTGCACATCTCTTAGGTATTCACATGATTAGAACTCCAAATTTGGCTCAAAAAAGATTCTATTGGATTCATTTTCTTTAAAGCATTCACACCTTCAAGGAATCTTTGGAAGGATGTAGGATAGATATATTCCTAAAGATTTTATTTTAATGCTTGGTGGAAATTATCTTAAAAGAGCTTTGAAAATAGCTCATATTGCTTTTGGGAAGTTGGGTTGCAGAAGGTGGCTTGTAGGTGCTCCCAAACATGTGATCTTACGAGGATACATCACATAATCCCACATAAGGTTCTGAACATCATCTTATGCACACACACACATACATACATACATACATACATACATACATACATACATACATACATACATACATACATACATACATACATACATACATACATACATACATACATACATACATACATACATACATACATACATACATACATACATACATACATACATACATACATACATACATACATATATATATATATATATATATATATATATATATATATATATATATATATATATATATATATATATATATATATATATATATATATATATATATATATATATAAGACTTGGAAATATTTCACATATTGAATAAGGGAACGGAGCATCGGGTGCTATCCTTGGCCATCTATGGGTCCTCTTTTATAGAGTCTAGAAGGAATCCATGTACTTTTGACCAAGGTAGATCGATATTTTGAGACATGGTACATGGATTATCCCACATTTGACTTTTAACTCGGCTAGCATGGGGTATAAAAGTTAAGATGGACTCATTGTAAATAGAAAAGGAGGCAGAGCTCCCATGAGGATGCTCTTTCCATTCCTTCAATACATGAGATTGCACCAGGATGGACTATATGCTTGTCTAGTCATTCGTAGTGTATTTGGGCTCCTTGGGGGGTCTTTCGATCTTCGACTACCCTTTGCAAGCATAAGGACAAAGAGAACTATCGACTAACTCGAACCAAGTCATTGAAATAAGATCCTTCATGCAAATTAATCAGAGCTTCACTAATGTGAATAATTCACGTAAGTTAAAGAGAGAATTAAAGTATAAGATAAATTCTAACCTAGCTCTAAATACCAATGTTGAATAATCTACAATCCTCAAGGACACAAAGTACCTAAATAATGAACTATCTAGAAAGATCATCATAGAGAAGAGAGTGCACATATCCACCCTTCCAACTCCACCCATATATATACCTCTTGGGAAAGGGGGTGCATGTCCTTGTGCTCATCCAAGTTTCCCCTCATGTGGATACTTTCCCAAGGGTCATCATATGATTTCTTATTTTACAAGGACTATCATATGCTTTCTAAATCAAACGAGGATTCTTCTATCAAGCACACCCAAGATGGAACTTAGAGAAACATCTTTAAAGATTAAGGCTCCCATACCTTAGGATAAATAAAGCCTAAGGGTCACAACCATTCAATTGGGAGCTCATATGAATAAATACCCTAAGGGTCGAAGTCAAGGGTTTAAACCAAAGTTTCAACCATGTGCCAAGGGTAAATCAAGGTCTAAACCAATTCTAATATAGATAACTTTCTAACCTTTAGAATCCATATATTTAGTTTTCCCAACCCATGATTTATACAAGAGGTGGACATTGAACATGTACTAAAATTTTGTCATATTCTAACAATGATCCAAGTTGAGCAATGAAAGCGAATCCATTATCTAAGAATGCCATGAGATCCCCTTTATTGATATTAAAGTAGATTTACACATGGATGCAATGAGTGACCATAGACAATTCTTATTGCACTATGTAATTTGCTCTTTTGCAAGTGGACAATCCAAGGGTGAATGATGAAGATGGTGACTAGGCATAAACCTTTGCATTAACTTGTCATTGTTTTCATCATCCTCATGAATTAATTCATCGTTACCATCACTTTCACCATTAGCTATGCATTAGGGACAACCTTGTTGGTGAAAAATCACAAAGGAAAGACTCCCTAGAGGTCATACATCCAAGAATTATCTTCATTGAATCTTGCAGAAGTGGGAATTTTCTGGTTCTAATGTGTGATTAGTTTATGAATGAGAAGGGAAGGAAATTATGCTTATACTTACTTTCTCTCTCTCTCTCTCTCTCTCTCTCTGTATGTATGTATGTATGTATGTATATGTATATATGTGTGTGTGTGTATATCATTGTTTATTTCCACATTTGATAAATTGAGAGCATTCTAGCATGAAATTTCCCATCATTATAGTATTGGACTTTTAGAGAATCATTTGATAATTATGAATAATTTCTTATGTTTATATCATATTCATGGATGTCTAGATTTATATAGATCCTTTTAGTTATTCATCTTAGTAGGTTTGATTGATAAGGTTAAAATTGGTAGGATCATGTGCCATACATAGATACAATCATCTAACTCTTTTTTGCTAGGACATATAGAGTTAATGAAAGAAAACTATTTCGAGTTACTTCTTGGTTGAAGCGTATTTACATTTAGATATTTTCTATTGCTTATGCTTTGGGATCATGCTAAGCATACATACACATTATGTATTTTTTGGGAATACTACGTATACACATGTGGGGTTTGTTTAATGGTTTTGATGATTTTGCATTAAATTTTATACATTTGTAAGAGGATATTAGAGGGGTTTTTCTAGATTAAAACAAAAAGCTCAATCTATTACATGATCTTGAAATCATGCATAGGTAGAGACAATACGATATCTGAAACACCTAGAAATAGAGATGCACAATAGATTGAACAGAGTATTGGGTGCAATCTGCTCCCACACACTCTATCAAATGAGTCTCCATTGTGTGTGTATTTATAGATTTTTATTACACCTGGAGATAGAAATTTGTCATAAAGTGTTAGGTAGGAGATGGTTGGACCATGCCCTAAGTGGGAGGATTAGGAAGTAATCTAAACCATGGCTTTTGAGGCAAGTAGTTAGCCCATCCAACTCCTAACAAAGAGATAACGAGTTCAAATCCCTTAAATTTAACACTAGTTTCAGAGCCTATGAAGTAGGCGTGGGCAAGGTGGATGGAAGGTGTGCATAGTGCCTTGAGAAATTTAGCCAATCAAGATGGGAGTGCATCTACCAATTTGTAGGTCTGATTGAGACATATAAGATACGGTTGGAAAGTTCTTGGAATGAAATTTCCTTGGGTATTACTAGATTGAGGGTCCAAGATACCAAACATGGGCGAGAATGAGGTTCAAGACATAGAGGTTGATAGCAAGGGGTTCAAGATACCAAGGTTGCAAACAAGAGGTTAAAGAAATTGTGTGAGGGTGAGAGATGGTGGATAGTCTTTAGAGATGAAGTGGTGCTACATAAACCTGCTTCACACCAGCCAAGAACAAGTGGTGGAGAGTGTAGTAGGCCTCTTTAGCTTCCTAATGCTCACAAATAATCACTTATGTGCTTTGTAACATGATCCACTAATCAATGGATCAAAATAGATGAGTAGGAAGTTGATCCAAGATCATAGACTTGCTATTTTCTCTACACATGTTCAGTAGAATGAACAATGCTCTAAGCCTGCTAGCAATTAGTCAAATTCCTTTTGGTCATATCCATTAGGGGAAAAAATGAGCCTTGCATGGGCCTTGTAAGGAATTGGATTAAAATTCTTAATCAAAGGGATTAAGGGAGCTTCGAAAACCACCAGTGGTATTGTACAATAAAATATTCTTTCATAGAATTTTGTATTCGAATTCAAAGAAGGAATGTACTTTGGCCATTTGATCGTCCAATTTAAAGGACAAGATTAAAAGACTTGAAGCACTAGAGAGAGAGTCTGACATTGGTGTGTATTGATAGATTCTCTACGGATTTCCTTTTTCATAGTCTCTATAAGAATATACACCCTTGGATCCTCCTAGATCCAGTCCGCATTTGGGGCTGATGTGAAGAGAACAGTCAATTGAGGCCGTCCGATCTGCCCTTGGATCTTCCTAGATCCTACAATCCTCCGCGTTTGGGGCTGATGTGAAAAGCGTAGTCGATTTAGGCCATTCAATCTACATTTGATCCAAGGATCCATGTGTGAAGGCACACTTTCCGTTGGGAATTTTATCCTCAGCCATTGGATCATGAGAAGATCCAATGGTGCCCATTTGAAGGCACTCAAAGTCAAAGAAAACATTCACAGCCATCTGATGGGGGATGTAATCCAATGGTCTATATCAAAAGGCTCCTTTTTTAGGGGGGAAGAAGATCTAAACCATTGAAAAGCATGCCAATCCAAGGGCCCCTGTGCATAGTTGCCTTGACTTTTGCCAGTCTACCTCAACCCTTGGATCATTGAGTCAATCCAAGGGCTCCAATTGATTTTTAAGACTTTCAAAACCATTCACACAACAAAACCATGTCATTTTTGGTGGTTTTTTCGTCTTTGTCCACACCAAAACAAGGGAAGCCTATGCCTAGCCTATTTGATTAAAGGACTAGACTATGGCCACCACCCTCTTCTCATTGGTCCATCACTAATGAGCCCTTGAAAAGCCCAAGGAGGGTTCATTTTTTTCTCTAATTCTTATTAACTTAGATAGCTACCAATCATAAGTTATTCCACTAAAGAGAATGGACTACACACTGAAAATGATGCTTAGCAAATCAAAGGACTAGCCCGACATTTTTGGAATGCTTCATACTACAGACCATAGAGTAATGATATGAAGATATCTCACGATTGGGTGAAACAATAACAATGAAATTTTGTAGCTATGAAGTAGAAAGTATGATAATTCTATAGCATTTTAAATCACTTCAAATGATTAACCATGCATTGAGAACAAGCTCTAAGAAGATCACTGTTTTGAGATAGTCATAGTAGAGAAGTGAGATAGAGATATGATCAATGTATATGCATTAAATCACATAGTAATACAATGTCATTGGCAATGTTCAATTGAAAAATGTGAAATTAGTGAAGTGGCTATGGAATGAGCTCACTTATGACTTAAGTCCCTCTCAAAATGATCTCATAATTGGGGGCACCATGCAAGTCTTTTTTATCTAGTTTTATAGTTTGTGTTTGGAGCCAATCTTTGAACTCAAATTCAAATGCTCACCAAAAATTGAGTCCTAAAATATAGGATATATTCTCTCATCAATCATCTACCATGTAAGTCGAGATTTGATTCCTCCTAACTCCTTGTGAAAGTAGTTCATTAAGGATAAGCATTTTTACAAAGATAAAAGATAATGTAACTTTTACAAGGGAGTGATCATATATGACTATACGAAAGTCATGCTAGGTATCCAAGTATGTAGGCTTGGTCTCTCTGCACCAATAGCTCCCCCTCAAGCCTAACATTCTTGGTCTTCATTCTTGTTTGATTTCGTGCAATCCAATCATCATCTTGAACATGTTCATCTTAGCTCCATCCAAAGACTTTGTGAGTATATCTGCACATTGAAAATGAGTTGATACATAGGACAATTGAATTTCCTTGCTAAGCAATTTCTCTCTTACATAATGATAGTGTACTTGAATATGCTTAGTCCATGCATGATACACAAGATTAGCAGCCAGATGAAATGAACTATTGTTGTCTCCAAAAATCATTGGAGTGTAAGAGTTAAACCCAAATCTATGTAAAGATGTTTGAGCCACATGGCCTCTTGTGTTGCATTTGCTAAGCCTCTATATTTTGCCTTTGTAGATGACAATCCCATAGTTGGTTGCTTGTTTCATGACCATGATATTAGCTTTGAACTTGTAAAAGACAAGTATCCTGAGGTGCTCGTCCTATCATCCTTGGAGCCAGCCCAATCTGCATCAGAATACATCTTTATGTCCAAATCAGAAGTGAATGGGTAAAACAGAGCTTCATTTATGGTACCCTTTATATATTTTAGGATCCTCTTTGCAGCTTCCAGGTGACGTTTTCTTGGTGTATGCATAAATTGGCTTAATGTAGTTACTCCATAAGAAATGTCCACTCTTGTTAGGGTTGCATAGTTGAGACTCCCAACAAGTTTTTGGTAACGTATAACATCTTCAAGAAGTTCTCCCTCATTAGAACTAAGATTATGATTGAGTTTCGAATGCAAAAAACTAGCTAATCACCTATGGGCAGAGGCTGTTTCCATAACCACATACTTGATTAACAAGATCCCATCCAAATCCTTGGATGGAATGACACCATATGAAGCATGGAATGGTAGGAGACCCTCATTGGACCATTGTAAAATCTTTGGGTGCATTGCTTATGCACATATACCCTCACAAATTAGAGGGAAGCTTGATCGCAAAGCGGAAAAGGGTATATTCATAGGCTATGACCAAAACCAGAAGGGTTGTAGGTTGTACAATCCCAGTAACAAAGGGTTTACAGTTATTAGGGATGTAGTGTTTGATGAAAATAATTCATGGTTTGAAGATGATTGTAGGAAGATCAAGTTACCTTATGATTTGGAAAGTAATTTTCCAACTCTCAGTCAAGAAGACCAACAAAAACCAGAGGATGTCAATTCAGAGGATGAAGAACAGATTGACTTCAAGGCTTGGAAGTCCAAAGCCAAGGCCAAGTTCAAGCAATTGGAAGACACTCTAGAGTCCTCCAACCAAGCTCTTAGAAGATCTCAAAGGAAGAGTAAAAACCCATAAGGTATGGCTATGACACATCATTAGTCACCACACATTCTATGTACATCACTAAAGACTCTATGACAAAAGAACCTTCTTCATTTGAAGAGGACAATGAGAAGAAGGGAGAATCCATGCAAGAAGAAGTTGAAGTACTCACACGAAAATAATACTTGGGATTTGGTTCCCAAGAAGCCAAGCATGAAGTTAATAGGATCTAGGTGGATATATACAATCAAGAAGAATTTAGATGGTTCTATAGACAGTTACAAAGCAAGGCTATCATTACAAGGAATGATGCTAATGGCATCAAGCAGGTTAAAGCTCAAATGATGGAAGATTTTAAAATCAGTGATATTGGTTTGTTAACATACTTTCTTGGTTTATGTATACCTCCCATCTTGCATGTTGTTGCTCTAATACCATTGTTGGAGGAGATGGTGGATATTCTTCAGAGATGAAGTGATGCTACAAAAACCTACTTCACACCAGCCAAGAACAAGTGGTGCAGAGTGTAGTAGGCCTCTTCAGCTTCCTAATGATCACAAATAGTCACTTATGTACTTTGGAACATGATCCACTAATGAATGGATCAAAACAAATGAGTAGGAAGTTGATCCAAGATCATAGGCTTGCTATTTTAGTCTCTACACATGTTCAATAGAATGAACAATGCTCTCAGCTTGCTAGCAATTAGTCAAATTCCTTTTGGTGATATCTAACTAACTTAGATAGCTACCAATCATGATTTATTTGGACTCCACACTGAGAATGATGCTTAGCAAATCACAAGACTAGCCCGACATTTTTGGAATGCTTCATACTATATACCAGAGAGTAATGATATGAAGATATCTCATGATTGAGTGAAGTAATAACAATGAAATTTTGTAGCTATGAAGTAGACATTATGATGATTCTATAGAACTTTAAATCTTCAGAAGATCATTGTTCTGAGATAGTCATAACAGAGAAATGAGATAGAAATATGATCAATGTATATGCATTAAATCACATAGTAATACAATGTCATTCGCAATGTTCAATTGCACAATGTGAGGATAGTGAAGTGGCTATGGAATGAGCTCACTTATCACTAAGTCCCTCTCAAAATGATCTCATAATTGAGGGCATCAGGCGAGTCTTTTTTATCTACTTTTATAGTTTGACTTTGGAGCCAATCTTTGAATTCAAATTCAAACGCTCACCAAAAAGAGAGTCCTAAACTATAGGATATATTCTCTCATCAATCATCTACCATGTAATTTGAGATTTGATTCCTCCTAACTTCTCATGAAAGTAGTGCATTAAGTATAAGCACTTTTACAAAGATAAACGATAATGTAACTTTTACAAGGGAGTGATTATATATGACTATATGAAAGTCATGCTAGTTATCCAAGTATGTAGGCTTGGTCTCTTTTGTTGGAGACCTTTTAATCTCCAAATGCTTGATCTATACTGATCTAAGAACACCTCTATATCAGTTATAGACCAAACTTTACACAAATGTTACTCTGATTTACCAAGTCATTCATGAACAATTCTCTGAGTGAGAATTTTTCTTCTTCAAGAAGTCTGCTTCAAAGATTGACTTCATTACCTGCACATATCTTCAAATTTCTTCAATCTAATAATATACATACCTCCAAGTTACCTTTGCGCAATCATATCAACCATTGATCCTTCAAAAGAATCATTAAAACTTCAGTTTGATCCTTAAGATCAAAAGTATGTCAAACTGTCTTCCTGAATAAGCGACTTTGGCATAGGTAACTTCTAAGGTTGATTTCTCACAGCACAGATCCCATTTTGCTAAATGCTTTTAGCCATAGCTTCCTTACCTTCTAACTTAGATTTTGAATGCTCACTCATCAAAAACTTTACACTGTGCACTGAGATCTAACCAAAACATTGACACGAAAAAGTGTGCGACTCTGAGAGATCATCTGCAGACTTTACATATACATGTTCCTATTGATCATACTCACATCATGAAAGGAATTAGACCATGAAACTTTGAACATAGCTTCATTGACTTCCAAATTAGATGTGTACAAAAGGATTTCTAATCCACTTGATCAAAGTGAGAGAACTCAGAGAAAACTCGTCGCTAATTTTATGAGAAAGACTCTCTACACATCTATCACAATGACACTTGTCTTCTAATGACTCTCTCATGTATTTCTTTACATCATTGACTTATATACACATAGTTCTAGACTTATGCCATATCTATTACATTACTCCTTATCATCCTAAGGATTATCTCTACTCAGATTACAAAAATTTCCACCTGTAATGTACATATGTATACAAGCTATCATTATGAAATCTTCTTCACTTTCTCAAGTAACTTCTTTCACTTCAAACTGATCATTGACTTCTTTCAAGTTCTTTATAATCACCAATTTGTGATTTGTTTGTTCAAACAGCTCCCCCTCAATCACTAATTGTGATTATTCCATTCTTCTTCACTCCTGCCATCTCTTTGAATCTCTGTAGCTTAGGTCCATCCAAGCTTTTTGATAACATATCTGCAACTTGTACTTTTGTTGGAGTATACATCACTTCAATCTCTTTGGCAAGTACATTTTCCCTCAAGAAATGATACTGAATCTCTATATGCTTAGTCCTGGCATGAAAATCAGGATTAGCTACCAAATACAGTGAACTCATATTGTCTCCAAAAATAATTGGAGTACTCTGAACAGTTCCAAAACTCTCCAAGAAGGTCTTTGACCATATCACTTCTTTTGCAGCCTCTACCAATCCTTTCATCACTAAATACTTTAATTCTTGTATCAGAAGTAAATCCATAATACAGACCTTCACTTAGGGTTCCTTTGATATATCTGAGTACCCTTTGAGCTGCAATCCAATGAGTCTTCTTTGGACAATACATGAATTGTGATAACACACCTACTGCATATGATAGGTCTGGCCTTGTCAAGGTAGCATAAATTAAACTACCTACCAAACTCTGATATTTCTTCATGTCATTGAATTCTTCACCTCCATACCTGCTTAACTTATGATTTACCTCCAATGGTGTGCTTGAAGGCCTGCAATCCTCCATGTTGAATTTGACCAGAAGATTCTTTAAGTACCTTTCTTGTGTAACATATACTCCATGTTGAGTATATACAATCTGCATTCCTAAGAAATAAGATAAGTTTCCCAAATCACTTATCTTAAACTCCTTCTCTATTTGTTTCTTAAGCTCATTAATTCCTTGAGCATCTGTACATGTGACAATGATATCATCAACATAAATACACATATATATGTATCCATTTTCACTTGCCTTCACTAGCAAGCTACTATCTGCCTTTGATGCTTGAAATCCACATTCATTTAAGAACTTAACAAGCATATAATTCCATGCTCTTGGGGCCTGCTTCAACCCATACAAAGCTCTCTTGAGCTTACACACATAATTTGATCCAATTGAATCCATGAAGCCTTCTGGTTGCTCCATGTAGACTTCATCTGCAATGTATCCATTCAAAAATGCATTCTTCACATCTAATTGTGATAACTTCCATCCTTTACAAGCAACAATAGCAATCAATGATCTAATTGTAGACATTTTAGCAACAGGACTAAAGGTTTCATCATAATCAATCCGATAAGCTTGGGCATAACCTTTGACCACAAGTCTAGCCTTGTATCTAGACACCTTACCATCTGCAAACCTTTTTGTTTTATGCACCCACTTACATCCAATGACTTTCTGATTCTTTGGTCTTGGCACTAATTCCCATGTTTCATTTTCAAGTAGAGCATCATACTCTTCTTGCATTGCCTTCTCCCAATTCTGTTTACCTTTAGCTTCTTCATATGTGATTGGATCCTCTTCTGTCTTCACAATGTAGGCATAATCTTTTGTTGTTAAGAAAGATGTATCATAGCTATACCTGATAGGCTCTTTCCTTTCCCTTGAGGATCTTCTAACCTCTGCACTTCTTGAAGTCTCAGCCATATTTGATTATGGATCAAATCTTGGCCCATCTTCAACATTATCCTGCAATTTACTTTTATAATCAACATCATCAATATCTTCTTCATACACATTTACTTTTGCCTTCCCTTTCCTTTGTATTTCTTCAACACCTCCATAATCATTTGTTGACCATGTATACCATGTGCTTTGCTCATCAAATGTAACATCTTTGGTAGCAAGAAATTGCTTTGTGGATGGACTCCACAATCTGTAACCCATTTGTCTATCATCATACCCAATAAACACATACTTCTCTGCTTTGGGTTCTAGCTTATGTCTCAATTGTGAAGGAACATAAGCATATGCTAAACATCCAAATACCTTACAATGATCAAGAGTAGGTTTCTTACCCCACCATGCTTCATAAGTAGTTCTTCCCTCCAATGCTTTACAAGGTAACATATTCACAAGGTATGTTGCAGTGTTGATAGCTTCTACCCATAAGTAATTTGGACAATTCTTTTCCTTCATCATTGCTCTTGCAAACTCTACAAGAGTTCTATTTCTTCTTTCTGCAACTCCATTTTGTTGAGGGGAGTACCTGCAAGTTACTTCTCTTTTTATACCTGCATTCCATAAATTATCATCAAACTCTTTAGAAAAATACTCTCCCCCTCCATCTGATCTCAACCTCTTGAGCTTTTGTCCTGTAATCCTTTCTGCATAAGCATGATAATGCTTGAATGTCTTGAACACTTCTGATTTATCCTTGATTACATATAAAGTAATCCATCTGGTTGCATCATCAACAAACAATACATAATATCTGGATCCATTTATGCTATAGTCCCTTGAAGGACCCCACACATGTGTATGAACTAACTCAAGCAAGTTTGAATACTTGTATCCTGATTTGTTGTAAGAACTTTTGTGTGCTTTACCTAATTGACAAGCTTCACACTTGTACACCATGTGTTGCCCTTCAACTTTTGGCAAACCAAGCACCACATCATTCCTTGGCGTTTCCTTTATAGCTCTCTCATTGAAATGACCTAATCTTTTATGCCATAGGTCTAATTCAGACATCTTTTGACTTCCATAAGTAAATAGAACATGTCCCACATTACCTTGAACTTTGAGAGTAAACAACCTTCCTTCCTTTTTACCTGCAATAATGTTTCTATATCCCTGATTTGGATCTTGCACATAGACACCATCATTTGTGAATCTGACTTCATATCCTTTCTCCACAATTTGCCCTACACTTATCACATTTTTAGGAATAGTAGGAACATAAAGTACCTTGCTTAAGAGTGTACTTCCATTCCTTGTCTTCACTGATCCAATGCTTTCCACCTTATGCTTAGTATTGTCACCTGTTTGAATTGTATGTCCATTCACCATTGCTTCCATATCAGCCATCAAGGATATATTGCCACTCAGATGATTGCTACATCCTGAGTCAATATAAAACACCCTTTGGTCTTCTCCTACTGCTTCATGAGTTGCATTCAAGATGAGAGTCATTTCATCCTTTTGATCTGATGCATAATTATAATAATTGTTGTTGTAGGGCTGAGATTGAAAACTTCTTCCACCTCCTCTAGCATATGATGTCCTACCACCTCTTCCTCTGAAATTGCCTCTTTGATTTCTGCCTCCTCTACCTCTTTGATTAAAACTCTGATTATTATTTCCTCCATTTTGATTGTTATACCAACAGTCATTTGCCAAATGATTGGTTTTGCCACAAATCCAACAAGCTTTAGTATTATCTTTGTTCTTACCTCCTCTTCCTTTACCTCTGAAGTTCATCTTCCCTTTTGTAAAGTTAGCTTGACTTGAAGATCCTTCATCATCAGTTGATTGCTTCCCTTTGCCATTCTTTTTCTTGTCCTTGGAGTACATAGCTTGACTTGCACTCCTATCATTGTCTCCCTTAATATCCTGCTCAAAAGTTAGCATGTGTCCTAGCAATTGATTAAGATCAGGAGTAAAGTGATCTAGTGACAATTCTATGGACAATATGAAAGGCTTCCACTTCTCATCTCCTCCTAGACCTGTAAGTATTTGCCTTACCAACTTATCCTCTTCAATGTCTTCATCTACAGCTCCCAAGCTATCTGCAATATCCTTCATCCTTGCCACATAATCAAAAATTGATTGTGAGCTCTTCTTCTTGAAAGTTGTAAACTCTGCCCATAATGAAGACTTCCTTGACTTGGTTGTGTTTTGGAAATGTTCTTCCAAAGCATTCCACACATCTGTTGCACTTTCCAATCCTCTAATGTGAGGTAGAAGATAATCATTTACAGCCATGTAAATGATGCTCCTAGCTTGAGCATCCTTTCTCATCCAGGTCTTCAAATCTGCAAGCTCTTCCCTAGTTGGAACACTAGGATCTGCAAACTCAGGCTTTTCTTCTTCTCCTGTAATGAATGCCATCAAATCTTTGCTCATGAGGTGTGCCTCCATCCTCATGGACCAAGCTGGATAGTTCTCCCTATCTAGCTTGTCAATCTGCAAGATTTCTCCCATATTTTGATCTTCTATATTTGCAATTACTATGATTTATGATAGTAAAGTGTACCTTTGATATGAAACTTCAATCCTTTTTTATCCTTCGAACTAGTGCTTTGTACTTCTGCAGGTTATCTTCAAGAATTTGTCCTTGTCCACCTTCAATTAGAAGGAACTTCAATAACTGCAGTAGTCGGGACTTCCAATGCCTTTACTTCACTTGTATCGCACCTTTAGCTCTGATACCACTGTTGGAGACCTTTTAATCTCCAAAGGCTTGATCTATATTGATCTAAGAACACCTCTATATCAGTTATAGACCAAACTTTACACAAATGTTACTCTGATTTACCAAATCATTCATGAACAATTCTCTGAGTGAGAATTTTTCTTCTTCAAGAAGTCTGCTTCAAAGATTGACTTCATTACCTACACATATCTTCAAATTTCTTCAATCTAATAATATACATACCTCCAAGCTACCTTTGCGCAATCATATCAACCATTGATCCTTCAAAAGAATCATTAGAACTTCAGTTTGATCCTTAAGATCAAAAGTATGTCAGAAATTGTCTTCCTGAATAAGCAACTTTGACATAGGTAACTTCTAAGGTTGATTTCTCACAGCACAGATCCCATTTTGCTAAATGCTTTTAGCCATAGCTTCCTTACCTTCTAACTTAGATTTTGAATTCTCATTCATCAAAAACTTTACACGGTGCACTGAGATCTAAGCAAAACATTCACACGAAAAGTGTGCGACTCTTAGAGATCATCTGCAGACTTTACATATACATGTTCCTATTGATCATACTCACAACATGAAAGGAATTAGACCATGAAACTTTGAACATAGCTTCATTGACTTCCAGATTAAATGTGTAAAAAAGGATTTCTGATCCACATGATCAGACTGAGAGAACTCAGAGAGAACTCATCGCTAATTTTCTGAGAAAGACTCTCTACACATCTATCACAATGACACTTGTCTTCTAATGACTCTCTCATGTATTTCTTTACATGGTTGACTTATATACACATAGTTCTAGACTTATCGCGTGTCTATTACATTACTCCTTATCATCCTAAGGATTATCTCTACTCATATTACAAGAATTTCCACCTGTAATGTACATATGTATACAAGCTGTCATTCTGAAATCTTCTTCACTTTCTCAAGTAACTTCTTTCACTTAATTTTATGTTGATCATTAAGTTTATTTACAAAATTTGCTTTCTATAATGATTTTCATCTTTAACCACTATTTTTAAATCTTTATAGAATCATGCCTCTATGTGGGTATTTTATTTACAATAAATATATGAGAAATATATTTCTAATCATGTCCAATGTGTGTAAATATGTCCACGACCTCACAAACATTCAACTATTAAATCAAAGCATAAATCACATTAGAATCTTAATAAAATAAAGTCCATTGATATTTTACAAAATATCGATGATATGAGTACCACTGTATGTAGTGGTTACATCATGGTCGACTATTTTCTCGAGAATCAAAATTTCAAAATCTTCTTCAAGAAAAGGAGGATTGTCAAAAATAGGAGAAAGTGGTAGAGTGCCTTTAAATGGTTTTAATAGAATAATATAAAAAGAGTTATGTATAATGTAAAAGAGTCTAATGTAAAAGAGTCTAATGTAAAAGAGTTGTCATTGATCTTTTGAATAATGCTAAATGGTCCATAGTATCATGGTGTTTGTTAACTTTAGGATGTTTTAGAATGCTTTTCAATCACCATTTAATGATCCACAACCATACCAAATCATTTTCATTAAATTATCTAGCTACCCTTTTCTTATCAACATTAGGAGTGTAATGTTCTTGACACTTCTTAATATATTCATGAACTTCATGAAGTATAGAAATATGAACTTGAGCAATAGAATCAACCATAGAAATCAATTTGAGTAAGTGGCATGGGGACATGAATTTTATCACCATAAATAATTCCAAAAGGTGCATGATCAATAGAGGTATGTGTTGTGTTAGTGTAAACAAATTGAATTAGTGGTAATTTCTCATCCCAATTGCTTGGATTATCTAGTGAATAACAACACAATAAATCAAGAATAGTGCTTTTTGTGGCCTCACTTTGTCCATTGCTTTTAGGTTAAAGTGCAGAATTGAAATCCATTTTCGAACCCAAATTTTTACATAATGCAACCCCAAAATGATTGCAAAGATGAACATCATGATTAGAGAAAATAACTTTAGGGAAACCATGATTTGAAAAAATATTTTCAATAAAAAACTTAGAAACTTGCGGTATAGATGATGTCTCTTTACAGGGAAGGAAATATGCATGTTTAATAAATCTATCAACAATTGTCCAAATCTTATCATAATGAGACAAATTCATAGAAAGTTTAGTAATGAAATTCATAGAAATTGGTTCCCATGGTTCTTCGAGAAGAAATAATGGCATTAATAATCCAAATAATTTACCATGATGACGTTTAAAAGGCTTGCACACAATGCATTATGAAACATTATGTGCAATATCTTTTTTCCATATTCGGTTAGAATAAGAAATCTTTACAAGCAGAAATAGTGCTATGTATGCCTCAATGACCCATATGAGGTGGTTCATGCATCCCTTTCATAAAAATTTCTTTAAAACCATGCATAATTTTTGTTTAGAATACAAGAAACTGTTATGAAAGGTGTAATGATCATCAATTGATGGTGTAGAATGCTAGAAAGCATTCCATGCACGTGAAAATTAAAAATATGAGGCATAAATAGGAAGCATAAATGAATGAACGCTAATAACATAAATAATATGGATGGAAACGAAATGTGGTTGTAGAGATGGAAAATGACTAAGAGCATCACTACTATAATGGCTTTGCATGGTTAATATTCAATCATAGGACAAAAATTTTGAATAAAAGAACCCATTGAATGTGTCCATCGAAATTAATGGTATGAAAATTTCCTTACCCAAGGTACTTAAATCCTGTTCTAATGCTTTCTATATCTAGGAAGGATAAGCTTCTTTGTGAACTACCTCCACGTTGTGCACTTGAGGTGCAATAAGTTTTATATTGAAAGACTGTAAACTACACTTAGCTTTGGTGCATCCAAGTTTGCCACAATTCCAACAAGTGATACGTGGCTTCCTTTGTTGAGCATCCACCATTGAATTTTGAAGGGTAGCGGGTTTGGTAGGTTGGGAGGATGAAGCTATGGGTGCTGATGAGAATTTAAAATGAGTAGCTTTTGGAAAACTAGGATTTGGTGAAACTGTGCTTCAAAGTAAAATTGGGCTTGATTATCGATTGTCGTTGACATAATTGTTGTAGAAAAATTGACTTGTTAATATATTGAAACTCTTTTGTTATGTCATGAGCAAAAGAAATAGCTTCATAAAGATTTGTAGGCCATAGTATTTTAAGCTTGGATTGGATCCCCATCTCCAAGCCATCTTTGTACTTCCTCTACAAAGTGTCTTTTTCAAGAACTGACTCGAGCATGCTAACAAGTAATAACTATTGCCAAAACCGCTCACTATAAATAGAAATGATATCACTTTTCCTCCATGCAAAAGTGGTCCATGGACAATGAGCGTGTAAATGAAATAGGGGAGGAAGAAAGGATTCTTTGATCTTCTCTCAAAATGCCTTCCATTTGCTAGGGTGATCTACACTATGCCATAGAACATTCCACCAAAGTTGGGAATTTCTCAATAAATAATTGATGGCAACCTTCTCTTTCTCAATTTCTAAATATTCTTCATTTGGATAAAGATTATCAAACTATGATAGCCATGAAAAAACTAATTGACCATCTGTATGCCCATCAAATTGTGAGAATTGCAAATTCTTTGTGACGATCTTGGAATGCATTCCATCTATTTGGTTTGTAATATTTATTTCACCACCCAAGCAAGATTTTCATCCTTAGTTTGCATGTTTTGAAGTAAAGCATCATGTTCCTTGATCTTTTTTTGGGCATCTTGGAGTTTGTGTTGTAGGAGCTCCACTTGATGATCAATTGGTACCCCAGGTAGAGGTGAGTCACCAAAATTCTCCATGGAATGAGTAGGGTCCATGACCTTGTAAAAGAAGAAAAATCTTTGCTAAAAGTGTGCAAAAAGTTTCAAGAAATCTTGAATTAAAAGGGAAAAGGGGAGGGTGGTTCTTGTGATTGTAAAAAGTAAGGGAGATGAGAGTAATGTTAAGTAAAGTTTAAAATAAATAGAGTGATACCTCACGCAAATAATGTAACAAAATCCACATGTTTTCTATCTCTAATTTATCTACATGAAAAAATCACATATGTGTTGCCTTGATTTAGAGGATGAAACTGAGACCATTGGATGGTCCAAGGTCTCCTAACATAGAAGATGATGATTTTAAACATCATAATCAAATGGTTATGTCAACCATATGGTTGCAATTGGTACGTAACATGTATTTTACTATTTGGATAGGGAAACTTCATAAAAAGCATGGAAAAAATTGTAAAATCCATATGAGAAGGATATTGATTCCAAAAGAGTTATACCTCATGGAAAATATCTACAACCTTTACACAAAGATAAATACTATTGTAGCTCATTTGAATGAGGTTTATGGCTCATGCTTATGACTCGAGACTCCATATAGGAGCATGGATGATGAGATGAAAGTTTTTCTCATATTATGGATGCTACCATTACCATGAGATACATGTTCTAAAACCATTAACAATGGTTGGTAGAACTATTTTCTAAAATTAATGTTTGGATCATTTTAGGGTGCATATTTTTAAAAAATATATAAGGATAGTACACAGTGGAGATATATACTTGATAAGGAAAAAATCAACAACTTCATAGAGGTAAGACTATAAAAAACAATGGATAGTATGATAAGTGGAGAAGTCAATCTCATAATAGAAACATTAAATGCCATTATTTCTATAGAAGAGGATACCAAAAAAAAATTTATTATGAAACGAAGAATTCCAAATAAAGAGCCAAGTCTGATTTCTATGCTAAATAGCTATCCATGTTGATATATTTAGGTAGTGATGTGTGTGAACACACTAGGACCTTCGGGCCACTATTCTCCCTCTATAGGAGGCTTTTTCCCCTCGTCTTGTATATATGCCTATTGCCCTAAGGGGTCACTTATCTTTGTACATTCTAGTGGTAATAGATTCAGTATTGTGTGTTGTGCTCCAAGGTTCTTCTTCTTCCTTGTGTTGTTTAGGTGCTTCCATAGGCCTCAAACTCCAACAATTGGTATCACAGCAGGTCACCGCCTCATTTAGGGCATCATTGACACCCCTCCAATCAAAGTCTCTGAATTGCATGAAATTTGGTGAGCATACTCAGGGTGATTAGAAGATCAAAGGCACTTCATTTTGTGGTGCCAAAATTGTGATCTCAGCTCATTTTAGTCTCCGAATGCACTATCATAGTGCTTGTGCATGCTATTTCATCTTTTTGTGCCAAAGATATATATAGGTTTTAGTTTGCCACTTTAAGCATCTCGAAGTCTGCTACAGTTTTAGTAGAACTTGACAGGGTAGTTTTCTTCAACTTTTTGAGATACAATCAATTTTCTACATTAGGGTATTTTAGTCAGTGGCCATGGCTGAAAGCAGTGATGTATTCCATATGCTAGTTGTTGAGGATAAGTTGGATGGTACGAATTACCCATTATGGGCTTATATGATGCATCATGTATTGATCACAAAAGATTGTGGAAGATTGTACAAGGTGTTGAAAAATGTCCTATTACACCTACAAATACAGATACTGAAGTTGATGTGAATGGCATCGCAGATGGTGATATTTTGTAGATTCTTGTTCGTGCTGCGGTTTCTACTGCACCTACTCTAGGGAAAATTTGTTGGGATGGCAGAGATGCTCACGCACATGCATTGATAACCTTGTCTGTCAAACATGCCATTATTCCTCACATTCGCTATTGCATAACAGCTAAGGATGCTTGGATACACTTACCACTTTGTACCAGGCAAGGAATGAGGCTCATGTTGCTTACCTTTGAAAATAGTTGGAGAGTGAGCACATGAATGAAGGTGATTCCATGGATAGTTTTTTGACAAAGATCAAAGATTTGAAAGAACAATTGATTTCTACTAACGAAGTCTTGCCTGATAGTTCACTCGTGCATACTATTCTAAATGGTCTTCCCGAATCTTTCTTCTACTCTTTGTTTGATGATGAAAGGCAATCCAAATGCTTTAACATTTGAGGAGTTAGTCTCTGTTCTGTTGCAGGAAGACTAGCCTAGATAGAATAGGTCCATTATGCATGTTGTAGATCAAGATTTCTTGGCTAGTCAAAAGGGCAAAGATAAATGGAGCTCTCCTACTAGTAAGCAGAAATATTCTAATTCTGCACAATCAAAGAAGGATGATAGAGATGACAAGAAAACAAAAAAACAGAAATTGTTTTACAAGTACCATAAAGCAAATGATCATGTCATAAAGAATTGTCCAAAATTGACTGCAAAAGAGGCAAAGAGAAAAGAGGCTCAAATGGTTGTTGCACAGGCCTCTACACCGAAAATAGAGTCTACTAATCTAATGTAGAATGAAGAATGGGTGTTTACTATTGTTTGTAGTTTTGACCTAGCTTCTCCTGAACAATGTATGTCTATAATAGATTCAGATGTTTGGTACTTTGATAGTGGGGAAACCAAACATATTACCTCGTAGTACAATTTCTTCACTTCACTCAAGCCTGCCCCTACATGGAATACTATCACATGCACCACAAATCCTCTTATCCTGTCATGGAAGTTGGTAAGATCATTCTGAATACTACTGATGGTAGTTCTTTTTGGATGCTTTATTTGTGCCAGGGATCAAGAAGAATTTGTTATCAGTTTCAGCTTTAGCCAAGATTTAGCTTGGTTATGAAATTTGTTGATGACAGATGTACAGTACAGTTCATGATCTGTCAAATGGGGACATGATTATTGCTTCAAGAATTTTATGTTGTGGGCTGTGTAAGTTCATAGACTATGAAAAATCTGTGTATGATTCAGCATGTGCAATACATGATTCTCAGGCTCTATCAGATGCAAAACTTTGGCATGCACCCTTTGCCCATCTGAATTTTGCTAGTTTGATATGCCTGCATAGATTTGAAATGGTGTCTTCTTTTCCCAAATTTGAGGCACCCGGTAAACATGTTTGTGAAGGCTATATTTTTGGGCAAAATGCAGTGTTCCTCCTATCCAAAATATGGTTCAGTTTAAGCTACTCAAAAATTGCAACTTGTCACAGTGATGTTTGTGGTCCTATGCAGACACCCTCTTTTAGAAACTATCTTTACTTTGTGACTTTCATTGATGATTTTTTCAGGCATGCATGGGTATATCCATTGAAAGCAAAGTCCGAAGTGTTTATGTGCTTCAAATAGTTTTTTGTTTTGGCTGAAAATTTGTGAACATGTAAAATGGGCACCCTCCATTCTGATTGAGGGGGGGAGTATATGTCTTCCGACTTTAATGCATTTTTGGCTGAATGTGAGATAAAACATCAATGTACATTGCTAGTGCCATATACACCTCAACAGAATGGAGTTGCCAAATGGAAGAAGAGGTCACTCATGGAGATGGTGAGGTGTATGGTCAAGAGTCAAGCTTTACCATATAGTTTCTCACTTGAGGCTTTATGTGTGCACTTAATAGGTGTCCCAATAAAGCGTTGCAGTCTATCACTCCATATGAGGCTTGGCATGGTTGCAAGCCATCTATTGCTCACTTGCGTCTTTTTGGTTGTCTGGCATATGCATTAGTGCATGAACAACAACGTAGGGAAATGGATGATAAAGCAGTGAAACATATTTTTGTTGGGTACAATTCTGAAAGCAAAGGCTATCATCTATATCATCCGGTTAGCCATGATATTGTCTTTGTGGAAGATGCTATTCAATCATTACTTTTATGTATGAAGGAGACATTTGTTAGCTCCAAAGACATGTATGATACTTTGCTACCTCTTTTTACAGGTGAAAAATCTAGTGCTAGTCCTAATGAGCCAACTTCAGCCTTTGTAAGTTTCATATCATGATGCAAATCATTCCATTTCTTATGTAGATTTACATGATGCACTTGTTGATGAGAGAGCTGATATTGAGGAGGCAAAAACTATGCCAAAATGTCTAGTGTAGACTTTGCATGATAGCAAATTAGATGCACCTTTGTCATATCATACTCAGTCAGGCTCTCATAGTGCCTCTTTTGTGTCAAATTGCTATGCTATGGCTGCCTCTAGTCTCTATGATGAGAATGATCTTGTTTCATTTGATGAAGCACAAAATTCTAAAAATTGGATGGCTGTTATGCAATCAAAATATGATGTTATCATGAAAAATGGTACCTGGTCTTTATGTGACTTGCCTCCTAGCAAGAAGGCCATTAGCACTAAGTGGGTATACGAGTTGAAGCATAAGCGTGATGGAACATTTGACAAGTATAAGGCTAGGCTTGTTGCAAAGGGTTATGCAAAGGAAAGAGGCATTGATTTTGATGAGACCTTTGCACCTACATGCCAAATGACTACTGTTCATAGCGTATGTGCACTTGCAGCTCATCATAGTTGGAATGTACATCAATTGGACATTAGAATTGCATTTATGAATGGTGACTTGCATGAAGAAGTGTATGTTTTTCAGCCCCATGATTTTGTGCAAAAAGGGCATGAAAACTAGGTGTGCAGGTTAAAGAAGGCATTATATGGTTTAAAGCAAGCACCACATGCTTGGTATGAAAAGATACATGCCTATCTGATTGCACATGGTTTTGAGAACAGTCAGCTGAGAGCACCTTATATGTTAAGTGTGCAAATGATATGATTATGATCATTGTTGTTTACATTGATGACATGTTGTTCGCTGGTCCTCATGAGAAGCATATTGCTAATTTTAAGGCTGATTTTCATGCCTCATTTGAGATGTTTGATTTGGGGCATTTGCATCATTATTATGTGGGCATTCAATTTATGCAAGTTGATGGTGGAATAGCTTTGTGCCAAACAAAATATATTGACACATTATTGCAACATTTTGGCCTTGACGAATGCAAACCTATTGTCAGTCCTATGGAGGTAGGTTTATGATGAGTCTTCATGATGTTAGAGATGCATTTGATGTTGTTCTCTATCAGCAAGTTGATGTTGGAGATACATTTGATGTTGTTCTCTATCAGCAAGCTATTGGATGCTTGATTTGCTTATGCATTACTCGGCCAGATATTCAGTTTGCTATTTCCCTAATGGGTCACTTATCTTTTTACATTCTAGTGGTAATACATTCAGTATTGTGTGTTGTGTTCCAAGCTTTTTCTTCTTCCTTGTGCTATTTGTATGCTTCCACAGACCTCAAACTCCAACAATCCATATCTCCTCCTTCAACATGGAAGATAGAGAAAGCCAATGCTACTTTGATCATGTTTATGTATTGAAACTTGATAATAGTAAAATTATTGAATCTCTTATGGTTTAATCTCTTCTCCATACCTAGTTTTTGGACTTGAGGATTGGTATCTACTACAACTTCAACAAGTTGTAACTCTTTGCTCAAAAATTAGATTGTCATAATCATTGTTGGAACTTGAAGTCTATCTTATAAGATTTTTGCGAACATCAATAAATCAAGATTTGGAAACCTTTTGTAGGTCAAATATTCTCTGTAACATCGTAGATTTTAGGTACACCTTTTGGAGCCTCATTTAGGCAACATGGGAATCCAAATTTACTTTTTTCACCTAGAAATACATCATCAAGACAAGTTGTAGCTGATGGACATCATGCCTTTGATAATTGAGTACTGGAAAGGAACCAAATTTTCTCATAAGACTCTTATTTTTTACAATTTTGAAGATGTTATGGTGTTTTTTATGCTTTTCTAAGTGTCACTCTAGCACAATGATGAGTACCAATGTGAGGAGATCCACCTCATAATTGTCAATCCACCGAGACTTGAGGGTGGTATGATGACCATGAGCAAGTGAAGTGCACAAGTGAGTGAGTGAGAAGCACACAAGCATGCACACACATACACACAAATGCACACACAAGGAAAGAACAAAGTGTGGAACAATGGAATGCTTTCAATTACAAAAGGAATCTATTATAAAAGCTTCATTGTCTAGCAAGCAAACCTCAAAAATGAGCTCTCTAGCTCTTTTTATAGTTTTTCACTAGCTTTGGCTTGATCCATACCTAATGTCTGGCCTATTTAAAAATTAGGTTCTAGGGCTTATTTGAAGGCTTAGATGGGGTCTAAAAATCATGAGAATTGGTACATCCCAATACTCCTCAAGCTCAAGGACTCCTTGGCTTGGACAAAATGGAGTCTAATCTACCAAAAATGGTATTTACATTGTGAGTGTAGTGATAATAATCAGTGTTTGATGTAAAGTTAGATTCATGTAAAAAATTGGTTGGGCCTTATTGCCAGATTATGCTTGACTGCTCTATCTCCTTATTCCTTACTGCTCTTCTCTTTGTTCTTATCTTCTAAGGCTCTCTTCTCTACCAAATCTTGATTGTTGGCCAACACTCCCCCATCTCTAGCATGCCAAGCGTAAGCCACATGAATGCTAGGGGTCATACTTGTGTCATACATGAGATCGTAGTTGTCATTTGTAAAGCAAGGGAGGGCGACATGCGAGGCCATTGTATTGTGAAAGGTTTTGAAAACGATTTGCATCATGTCAAGAATTTTCAGCTTCATCTACACCACGAAATTCGGCATAGGCTTTAATCGAGGGATCCAGTGATGTATATAGCCACATATAAGAGATGGAAGGTGGTCTCTGTAGTGGTGTGATGTATCGATAATTAACCCATTCCTTGCATTATGCATTATTCTATGCCTTGATGGCAAAGGATTTCCATGATGCATCTTGGGACTAGTCTATAACATGGATTGTATAGAAGATGCAAAGGTGCATTGTTCCAGAGCAGGGTAAGTTTCTAAGAGATTTTTTTGTTAGGTTGGTTGAAAATTGGTGCCTTTCTGTGCTATTAGTGGTAAATCCTCTAGCTCAAATTATGTAGCAAAACTGGGGGTTTTCCCCGTGACCATCTAAGTCTTTGCATTATAATCAGCCAAAATCACAAAATATGGTCGGTACTAGAGTTTAGAGGTAGTGATCAGCCACCAAAGTGCCACATTCTGTAAGTAGGCTGATTGCAACAACATTTCTTCTAGAAGTTTCATGGCCTACATCTGAACCACTGTGTGATCTTCATGGGTTCATTCGATATCCTCTATTTGCTTAAGCCATGGAAGGTGCAGGGCTTCAAATTGTTTTTTTGTCCCTCCTCAGTGACTCTGCCTCTAGGAATAGGTTGAGGCTTGTAGGCATCTTCAAAACTTTGTTCCATCGGAATATGTACAAATTCCTCTTTTTCTAGAGCCTCTAGGGGAGATGGAGGTTGTTCATATTGTAGTAACCTAGTATGCAATTCTACTATTTGTTGTTGCAGGGCCATGACTGTAGGGGAGTCTGATACTTCACGAATTGATGATTGGATTGGACTCGAAGCAACTTTAAGTCCTAACACCCTTTGTTGCTAGATTTGTGTGAGTTCCTCTGATAATTTATTATGTGCCTCCAATAGGTTTGTATAATCGTCAAGGATGGTGTAGATGATTTTAGGGGGAACTTCTTGGAATTTGGATGGACTTATCAGTGCACCTAGTGTGTTTTCTATAGTAGCTACTAAATTCTCTTGATTTTGTACTTGCACGCATCGATTCTCTTCGTGTGTAGTCACTAGATGCCTTTGTAGTAGTGACATGCTGCACTAAAGTTTGGAGTTACATTCCATTTGTGAGTGAAGATTACTTTCACAATTGTGTGACATTGATCCACAAGGATCACTCAATTTGATCCACATGGATCATTGATCCATAGGGATCAGTCCATGTGTGTGAGGGACAAGGACTAGCTAGCCAAGGTCCTAAGATCAAGGGATACCCTAAGGTACATTGGTAGTAATGGAAGTACTTGGGTAGTAATGGGAAATAAGTGTTATATGATGGCCACATGTTCACACTAGACTATTCTAGATCATTACTATTTTTAGAGTACATCATTGCTATTTTTATAGTACAAGAGGGTATATATGGATGGGAGGCAAGTCACACACACATCATTCAAGCCTATTTCTAACAATTCATACCAGTGCATCTGTTTATCTTGGGCATAACTTGTTTTTCGCATGCATCTTGCATTCGACATTTTCTGGCATGATTTCATCATCGTTTTCTTTGTCGGGGAACATCTCTATCATGGTGTGTCGTCATTGAGCCCCATGCAGAAGCAGCAAAAAGGGGCCTTGGGTGAGCCCAAAGCACCTGCTTTTGGAGCCTATGAGGGTGCGCTTCAAAGAGTCCCTACGTGATCTCCCTCTGAACATTTACGCATACTCGCACCTTGGTGCCAAGGACTGTGCCCGAAACTTCTGTGCATCCAAGGCGGCACTACCTACACAAAACGAGAGGGAGAGCAAAACATAAATAGGACATGTGGGATAAGCTACCTGTCTCATGTGCGGTTATGAGGCTAAAGCTCATGCTAAAGCACAACAGAAGCACTGAATTCTCGATTTTCTTCTTATAGCCATAGTTTAAGCTTTGATTAGCCAATGTTAGACGACCCATCTTTTTACTTTTTAGCCCCCATCTTTGTTGGATGAGATGGATGGATACCTCAAGGAAGTGAGGTGGTACTACCAAAACTTGCTTTGTACCTACCCTATTTCACTTCAGAGTTTTGTTGTAGGCCCTTTTAGCTTGAAAATGACACCAAAAAGTACCTATGTACTGTGGAATTGATGCTTCAAACAATTAGATCAAAACAGATAACTTCACAAATAGCTAGTGATCAAAAACTTGCTAATTTGGTCTTAACACCTACTGGATCTTTTGAGGGTATCTAATTAGCTTAGATAGCTTATTATTACAAGTGGAATAACTTAAAATGATAAACCATACACTGAGAAATCAATTTAGCACTTCAAGGCTTAACCCCGACTTTTAGGGATTGAGTAGAGAATGACCAAAGAGCACTTGGAGGAAGATTTCTCCCAATTGGCTGAAGCAAAAAGACTTGAAATTTGAATAGCTTAAAGTAGACTTTGAGATGGTTCCAAGAAGATATAGATCATGCAAAATGGGTAAGAACTCAGTGAAATATGGTCAAGCAAAGATCATTGTTCTAAGAAGTCATAGCAGATATGGAGACAGAGTTGATCAATGAAATGTATGTATTATAAAACATTGCTGTCAAGATCATTGGCATAGAAATGATGCCCAATGATAGTAATGAAAGTGAGCTAAGGTGTAAGCCACTTAACGTCTCCAAAAGATCAACAATAAGCTCAAAAAAGGGGCTCAATTTAAAAGCTATCCCTATGATTGAGGAGTTATTCCTTTATTGAAAACTCGTACTTTATTCTTCTCTTAACTCCATGAATTATGTGGATTTACAAGATTCTCTTGAGGTTTATCCTTTTACAAGTGGTAAATGATCAAGTATTACAAGCAATGGTTCATGTGAATCATCTCATGCTTCCACATATAATCCTCCAAGCTAAGCCAAATGTGAAGGCTTGGATACTTGCACCAACCGGTCCCCCTCAAGCCAAACATCTTGTCTTAGACTTCTTCATGAATCTGCTTGAATGTCCGACAATCCAATCATACTTTTAAACCTGCAAAGTTTAGTACCATCAAGTGCTTTGGTCAACAAATCTGCACATTGCATATTTGTGTACACATATGCAAGTTGAATCTCCTTGCTCAATAGCTTCTCTCTAACATAGTGATAGTGTACTTCTATGCTTGGTTTTTGCATGATAGATAGGATTGGTTGCTAGATGCAAAGAGCTTGTATTGTCACCAAAAATCATAGGTGAATGAGTATGAAGTCTCAAATTTGAATATAGAAATCTAATCCAAATTGCTTCTTGTGTAGCATTGGCTAATCCCCTGTATTCAGCCTCTCTTGAAGATAGAGCACCAGTACGTTGCTTGTTGGAAGACCATGAAATGGGCTTATCACCTACAAAAGAAAGATATCCAGAAGCACTTCTCCTATCATACTTACAACCTGCCCAATCGACATCTGAGTAAATCTAAATGTCCAAATCTGATGTGTATGGGAAGTAAAGACCTTGATTTTGAGTACCCTTGAGATACTTCAAGATCCTTTTCCAAGTGAGATGCTCTAGGTTTATGCATGAATTGACTTAAAAGACTTACTACATAAGCTATGTCAATCTTTGTTAAGGTTGCATAGTTTAGATTCCCAACTATGCTTTGATATCCTCTAATGTCTTCAAGTAAATCACCTTCATCAGCACTCAATTTATGATTTACCTCCATAGGTTACTACCTTTGCATTCCCCAAGTGGAACTTCTTCAACATGTCATGCACATATTTCCTTTGAGTAATGTAAATTCTAGAATTTGTGTAGACTAAATCAAGTTGAGAAACCCTAGGTCATTGATTTTGAACTCTTGCATCATTTGGTTCTTGATCTGTTTGCTGCCAGTGGCATCACTACTTGTAAGGATGATGTCATCAACATACACACATAAATATATCATCTCTGAATTACTTCTCTTTACAAACAGAGTAGAATCTGCCTTGCTCATAATGAATCCTTGGTCTTGAAGGTAGGTTATTAACCTATGATTCCATGTCCTAGGTGCCTACTTCAAACCATAAAGAGCTTTGTTCAATTTGCATACATAATTTACCTTGCTTGGGTCTTCATAGCCAAGAGGTTGAGCCATGTAAACCTCCTCTCAAATCTAGCCATTGAGAAAAGCATTTTTCACATCCAATTGATACATATTCCAATTCCTAGATGCAGCCACACTTACCAATACTCTAATGGTTGGCATTTTAGCCACAGGTGAAAAAGTCTCTTCATAATCAAATCCTTGGGTTTGTGCAAAACCCTTAGCCACAAGTGTAGCTTTATACCTGTTTATGGATCCATCTGAGTTCCTCTTGATTTTGCAAATCCATTTGGAACCAATTAACTTCATTGATGCCCTCTTTGGTACTAGTTCCTAAGTATCATTCTCTTGGAGTGCTTCTATTTCTTCATCCATAGCTTCCTTTCATTCTGCCTTGGTACTTTCTTCTTCATATGAAGAAGGTTCCTCAAGTGATAAATCTTTAGCAAGATAAATGGAATGCTTAGTAACTAATGAAGTATCATATCCATATCTGATTGGCTTCTTATTTTCCCTTTGTGATCTTCTTAGATCTTGGTTGGATGATTCTGGTATGTCTTCCAACCTATTCATCTTGGCCTTGCCTTTTGATTTCCATGCTTTTAATTCTTCTAAGTTGATAGTGTCCTCATCATCTGATTTGATGTCTTCAATTTGGCTTGGCTCCTCCTTGGTGAGGCTTGGAAATTCTTCTTCCAAGTCATATGGCAACTTCACCTTCCTGCATTCACTTTCAAACCAAGAATCATTCTCATCAAACACAACATCTCTACTGACCATAAAACCTTTGTTGGATGGATTATAAAACCTGTATCCTTTCTGAGTTAAATCATACCCTATGAAGATGCACTTCTCTGCATTAGAGTCTACCTTACCTCTTATTTGAGATGGAAGATGCACATAAGCAACACATCCAAATATTCTACAATGATCAAGTGATGAGATCCTACCATACCATGCTTCATATGAGGTCATCCCATCAAGGGATTTGGATGGAAACTTGTTAATAAGGTAAGTGACAGTAGAAACACTCTCTACCCACAAATAATTAGGCAATTTCTTTTCATTATCCATTGATCTAGTTGCTTCCACAATCAACTTGTTTCTCCTCTCTACTACCCCATTTTTCTCAGGGGTATATCTGGTAGTAATCTCCCTTTTGATACCTCTGTCCTACAAAAATGCACCAAATTCATTGGAGAAGTACTCATCTCCTCCATCTGACCTTATCCTCTTTAGACTTCTTCCTGTTTGATTTTCCACAAGTGCAAGATATTTTTTGAAACAATTGAACACTTCATCTTTGTGCTTCATAAAATACAAGATAGTCCACCTACTGAAATCATCAATGACTGACACATAGTACCTTGAGCCTAAAATTGAAGGATCCTTGCTTGGTCCCCACACATCTGTGTGGACAAGCTCCAAATAATCCTCATGCATGTAGCCTTTCTTTGTAAAGGGTAACATGTGTGATTTATGAAACTGACATGCACCACATTTATAGATCATGTGTTGCTTGGATACATTAGGTATCCCAAGCACACATTGATCTCTACATATTTGCTTCAAGGTTCTCCCACCAATATGCCCTAATCTTTTATGCCAAATCTCTAACTTAGACAATGTTTGATCTTTGTAATTATAAAGTGCAATTTTTCTAGTGTCCTCAAGCTCAAATGTAAATAATCTACCTATTTTTTCTCCTTTGGAAATTCTCTTCAATCCATGTTGGGGATCCTCCAGAAAAGCTCCATATTTGTTGAACCTTACCTGCAAACCCTTTTCCACTATTTGTCCAACACTCAGCAAATTCTTGGTGATAGTAGGTACATAAAGAACCCTGCTCAACAGATTTCTATTCCCATCTGAAGTTTTGACATTTCCTACCTTGACCACTGAATGCTTGGTGTCATCACCTATCTGCACTTGGTGCTTTCCCTTAGATTCCTCAAGATAAGAAAGAAGAGCTACATTGCCCGCTACATGGTTTGAACAACCTGAGTCAATATAGAAGAGGTGTTCATCATTCATACCTTGTTTCGAGGTCATGTTCGAAATGAGAAGAGAATCCTCATGATCCTCTATATAATTGTTAAAGTCCTTTCTTAATTTGTATCCTCCTTGATAATTTTTGTTGCAGTTGTTGTTGTAGCCATGGTTGTAGCCTTGATTATGGTTGAATGATCCTCTTGATTGTGAGTAGCCGCCTCTTTGAAATCATCTTCCTCTCTTTTTCTTGAAGTTCCTATAGAACTCATCTGTAGTGTGATTAGACAGTCCACATATATTGCATGGGGAAGAGTTGAAAGGTCTCCCCCTACCTTGCTTACCTCCTTTGCCCCTTCCTCTTGAGTTCGTACCTCTCCCTGCATAGTTAGCTTGAGAAGTAGTACCTTCATCTTCTACTTTCTTGCTCTTCCCTTTATCTTTAGACTTTCCCCTATCTGTGTATAGGGCAGAAGAGTTGTTACCTCTTGATGGTTCTCCATTTTTGTTGAGCTTGGCTTCATGGGTAAAGAGTTTTCCCATGAGTGTGGTAACATTTGGAATTTGCATGTCCATGTAAAGGTCCATAGCAGTTGTGAAGGCTTCCTACTTATCATCTACCTTGATGCCATTGATTATTTGTCTCACTATTTACTCCTCTTCACTCTCCTCTCCTATTCTTGCTAATTGATCAGCCACATCTTTAACCTTGGTCACATACTCTAAAACATTCTCCTTGGGTTGCTTCCTTTGAGTGGTAAACTCAATCCATAGTTTATTTTTTCTTGCTCTTGTATTGAAAGAAACATATGAAGACAATGTATCCCAAGTCTCTTGGGAAATTTTAAAGTTCCTAATCTGAGGAAGAAGAAAGTCAAAAATAGAGCTAAGTAGATATGACCTTGTTAAAGCATCTTTGGCACACCATCAGTTAAGTCGTTCAAGCTCTTCTCTTGTAGGTTGTCCTTTGCTTTTGAAAATGGGCATCTCCTCATCTCTTGATATGTATCCATAGAGACTCCTTCCTTGTAGATATGTCTCTGATACCACTGTTGGAAGAGATGCATGGATACCCCAAGGAAGTGAGGTGGTAATGCCAAAACTTGCTTTGTACCTGCCCTGTTTCACTTCAAATTTGTGTTGTAGGCCCTTTTAGCTTGCAAATGACATCAAAAAAGTACCTATTTACTTTGGAATTGATGGTTCAAATATTTAGATCAAAAGAGATAACTTCACAAATAGCTAGTGATAAAAAACTTGATATTTTGGTCTTGACACATGTTGGATCTTTTGCTCAGTGCTCAGAGTACAATAGCAATTGATAAAAATCCTTTTGAGGATATCTAATTAGCTTAGATAGATAATGATTACAGGTAGAATCACTTAAAATGATAAACCATACACTGAGAAATCATTTTAGCACTTCAAGGCTTACCCCCGGCTTTTTAGGGACTGAGTAGAGAATGATCAAAGAGCACTTTGAGGTGGATTTCACCCGATTGGCTGAAGCAAAAAGACTTGAAATTTTGACAGCTTAAAGTAGACTTTGAGCTGGTTCCAAAAAGCTATAGATCATGCAAAATGGATAAGAACTCATTGAGATGTGGTCAGCAAAGCTCACTGTTTTGAGAAGCCATAGCAGAGATGTAGATAGAGTTGATCAATGAAATGTGTGTATTATAAAACATTGTTGTACAAGATCACTGGCATAGAAATGATGCTTAATGATAGTGATCCAAGTGAGCTAAGGTGTAAGCCACTTAACCTCTACAAAAGATCAACAATAAGCTCAAAAAAGGGGCACTGTAGCCGCAAGATTACATAGCTCTTTTTATAAGAGTCTTCTTTGAAATTTGAATTTGAATTCAAGTTTTTGGCTCAATTTAAAAGCTATCCCTATGATTGAGGAGTTATTCCTTTATTGCAAACTCATACTTTATTCTTCTCCTAACTCCACAAGATATGTGGATTTACAAGATTCTCTTGAGGTTTATCCTTTTACAAGTGGTAAATGATCAAGTATTACAAGCAATGGTTCATGTGAATCATCTCATGCTTCCACATATAATCCTCCAAGCTAAGCCAAATGTGAAGGATTGGATACTTGCACCAACAATCTTGAGCATCCGATATCCGATTTTAGAAATTTCTATTGTTCTAGATAGTTCCCTTAGAGCTCTTTCTAAAGACTATTTGCAACACCCCTTTTGGTTTCAATTTTAGCTAGTTTTAGAGTTTGAAGTTTACCATTCCTCTTCAACAATCCTCTTTCTAGCACTGTTTTGAAGCACAACCTATCAGGAGAGACTTTGAAAGTTATTCCGACGAAGGGTGGATCATCTTTAGCACTGGACATACGTGCAAATTACTTTTTGAACCTCAAGATAAGTTTCTTGTCAATTTATATACATTGTTGCTTCCTTTTTGCATCATATTGCATATAGCACATGCAACTTTTGCATAGTATCTAGAGTATACACGTAGTTATGCCATAGCCTCATATTGTGTGATGCATGTATTCTTCTTTACAAGGACAGAGAAGTATTGTCTTGCAGGTTAGCGAGGAGAAAACTATACATTTTTTAGGTTGTGTATTCCCCTTTTGGTCTACTTGTAGTTATATTGTTCCTGTCGGCATTACAAAATTCATCAGGGTGTGTACTCCCCTTTGGTCTACTTGTAGTTAGATCCTGCCTATCGGCACTATTATCATGGAAATTGCTTGTCATAATTTTTCCAGTTTTCAAAATTGCACCGTTATGCTGCCAAAATTTTTAGAAAATTAGTATGCATATGCATGCAAGCATATAGCACATACAAAGTTTCTTATTTCTTCATGTTGCATTGAGCAAAGGCTTTTAATTGTTTCTTTTCTGCTTCCACTTACTTGTTTTGAGTATACATAGAATATTCAAAGTAGATAACAACTAAGATGAATGTTTACTAGCAGTTTGATGAAAGAATAGTAGAAGCTTGTGCAAATCTAGTAGATATCACTATTTCGAACAAAATTAATTTAAGGTTGAGCCCAAGGGAAATCTTAAGACAAGAGCAAGTATTGCTAAGGTCATTAGAATAAGGTGCTTGGTAGTTTCACAGCAAAACATTCTAGGATTTCTAGTTAGAACCTACAATAGAGGATAGTTCATCCTCAAAGATTTGATGATCTAGAAGAATGCAAGTAGCATTTTGATCAAAAGGAATAAAGTCAAGATTTGAAACATGTAAAATAATACATTTAGAAAGAGATGAGAATTTTCAAGTAAAACGAATTTCTCTTTGCAAAAAGGATGAATTGAGACAAGGGCTAGTTTTACCAAGGTTTCATGAGTTAGAAACTTAGAGGTAAGAGGTCTCAAGGTAAGTTGACACCTTAGAAGAGAACTCTAAGAACACTACAAGTTTAGGATGCTTATAAATTGGATATCTAGTTCATAAGTAGTTTCTATAATTACATAGCTATGAGTTCTAATGCACATTTGTATGTGCATAGAACAAAGCAGTTTATTTCACAAGAAGTATAGACTGCAGATTTGTGGAATAAAAAGGGCAAATCAAGCTTGATTAGAATGCCATAGTTAGAAATAGTAAAAGAAAAGTTGTTTAAGAACTTCTTAGATTTAGGAGTTGAGACATAGACTTTAGAGTTGCTAGTTTTATAAGGAATCATATCTTGATTCTATAACAGTGTAATATGGGCAGATGGGGTAGTTCCATCTTTCTATCTACCTAAGAATGAAGACTAGAGATCCTAGGTGGACTCGTTTTCATTAAGCAAGCAAGGCAAGTCTATAGGCCAAGAACTCTAGAGTGATGGCCAAGACGCATAGAAAGGCAAGGTTTGCAAAGAGCAAACAAGGCAAGTTTGTGGGTTAAATACTCAAGAGTAGCCAAGATATACAAAAATTCAAGGTTTGCACAAAGTAAAAAAGGTTATATAGAAAGGCATGGTTTGCATTTATTAGACAAGGCAAGGTTGTCTCCAGTAGGGAGTGATTATACAACAATGCAAGGTCTACAAGTAAGAAAGTTATTTCCAAATGGAAAACAAGTTGAGAAGCAAGTTTGATGTTTCTATTTATAGTACATCATAAATAGTGACCAAGTAAAGTGACCAAGTTTTAGCATGAGGGGAGGTGATTACTGATCCATGGAGAATCCGATTTCCAAGAGACCAAGTTGCTTAAAATTGACTTACTCTTGGTACAGTTCTAGAAAGCTCATTACTTCAACAGATAAAGGAAGCACAGGTGGAAGATCCACATTTTTTGGAGCCATCAGTGATGACTCTATTACAAGATACCAGACAGTTCCAAATGTTTATTGCCCTAGCAGAGCGAAAAATTCCATTCTATATTCCAATTTCTCACATGAGAATGGAAAAGTTAAACGGAAATGAAAGGTTTGCATACTAGATTCCTGGGATCTGAGAAGAAAAGTCATGCATGATAACTATGACATGCCTTGTGCACGACATCCAAGTGATGACAAGACAATATATCTTGTTAGAAGAACATTTTGGTGGCCTCGATAGCCAAAGATGTCCCCACTTATGTTCAATAATGCTTTATGTGTCAAGTCAACAAAGCAGAATGTCTTTTACATCCTTTACAGATTCCAGATCATAACTGGAATACTATATCCATGGAATTCATAGTCGGGTTACTACAAACCCAAAGGAAGTGGGATACTATCCTAGCTATGGTAGACATACTCATTTCTTACCCACATAGGAGATGATAGAGAATCCACAGGTAGCAGAGTTGTTTATCTAGCATGTCTTCAGATTGCATGGGTTATCGACATCCATAGTTTCAGATAGGGATGTCAAATTCACAGGAAACTTTTGGAAGTTTGTATATAACAAACTGAAGGTCTCATTAATGATGAGTAGTGGTGATCATCCTCAAAGAGATGGTCAGACCGAGAGGTTCAACCAGATTTTAGAGGACATGTTGAAGTCATATGTGTCTAAGAGTCAGACATATTGGGATAGTTAGTTGCCACTAGTTGAGTTTGAGCTATGGCATGAATCCCAATGTTTCCAATACCATAGACATGTAAATAAATGTCCTAGTGTTTTAAAGTTCTTAGCGAATGTCCAAGAAAATTTAAAAATAGATAAAGCCAAGATGTAGCAAGCAGCTGATAGGGCTAAAGAGTATGCTGATAGGAAGAGATCTCCTAGATCCTTTGAGGAGGGAGACAAAGTCTTTCTTTAGGTACCAGTTAGATCTACTTCACTCTCCACAGGGAAGTGTAGTAAGCTATCGCTAAGGTTTTGTAGACCTTTGAAGATAGTTAAAAAGCTAAGTGAAGTTGCATATCGATTAGAGCTTCCTCCATATTGTAGAGTGCATCCAATGTTTTATGTCAATAGACTTCAAAAGTATATTTCTAGGGAGGATAGTCTAATGGAAGGTATTGTTTCTTTGCAGGAAATTAATAGCATGGATCATTCTCCAGACAAGATATTAGATCGAAGACAGAAGTGATTGAGAAATCGTGTCATCCAAGAGTATCTAGTAGCCTCGAGAGGATAACCACTTACTGACTCTACTTGGGAATTAGAAGCTTTTGTTCACAAGTACTTTCCCTCATTGATCTTTAGAAGGGGGAGAGAGTGTCAGACATTGATCCACAGGGATCAGTCCATTTGATCCATAGGGATCATTGATCCATAGGAATCAGTCCATGTGTGTGAGGGACAAGGGCCAGCTAGCCAGGGTCCCAAGCTTGGGGGATACCCTAAGGTACGTTGGTAGTAATGGAAGTACTTGGGTAGTAATGGGAATAAGTGCTACATGATGGCCACAACGGTTCACATTAAACTATTCAAGATCATTACTATTTTTAGAGTACATCATTCCTATTTTTAGAGTACATAGGGTATATATGGATGGGAGGAGAGTCTCACACACATCATTCAAGCCTATTGGTAAAAATGATTTGCATGGATTCCGGGTCTACATCTTGGAGCTTTGTCTCAAGTGTGCTATGTGCTTCTTGTGATGTATGAAAGTGATCTTGGAGGCCTTTGTTGTCTACTTCAAGTGTCATGATGCATTGTTGTAACTATTCAGAGCAAAATTGTAACACGTTGTTGTGTTCCTCGAGCCTATGATACTTTATCCGAGTGGATGCAATTTGTACATGTGTTAATGCAAAGGAGAGGGACAGAGGAATGGGAAGCATGAATGTCATGTCTAACAAGGAAGTGGGTGTAGGCTAAGTTGGAGGAAGAGGAATGGGAGATGATGGAACCATGGCGGGAGGGGGAGGTGCAGTGGGTGGTAATATGTCCATGCTATCAAACATGGAAGTGTGTGTAGTGTCTACCATGTACAGCAGGATGGTAGGTGGTGTGCATGTGGTGGCAGTGAATATTTGTGATGTGTGTTTTGATAATGGGTAGGACAAAGGGATTTGGGTGAAGGATTGGAGGAGGTTAGACAGATAGGAGTAAAAAGGTTGAAGAAGGTTGACTGAGATGGAGGTCGTAGGGGGGAACTACCATTGAAGAATGTTGAGTGATAGGAAGATCGAGAAAACTTGATCAAAAATCTAGATGATTTATCACCAATGTAGTGAACGTGGGATGTCCAATAGCAGGATCAATCAAAGAACCTATTGGTTGGGTGGTGGTATGATAGAGTGGATTGTCGAAGGGAGAAAAGAGGGACAAAATAGAAGTCAGGTTATGGCTGGTGAAGATGTGTTCCGTAGGAGTTGTAGTGGGTATGATAGTTACCTCCTCGGTTCTAGGGGGTGATGATGGAGGTGTTTGAAGGATTGGTTCAAATGTCTCTTTGTGGATGATAGTTTTTTCGGTGCCAGGAGTTCTACTCAGGGATATCAGGGGACTTGGCATACCAATGTCAGTTGCTTGAGACACTGTCTCTCCTTGGATTTTGGAAATTGTGGAGATAGTAGTATCAATTGTTTCAGGTTCCATCATCATCATTGCCATGGTAGTAATGGGAATTCGAATACTTTTCACTAGCCTTTGTTGGGTTTGTAACTTGCATGGATTGTATGTTGCATATGGCCTTTGCAGCATGTATCTTATGGCCTCCACTACACCACATGTTTCTAAGAGCATTTGTAGATATTCACTGAGTTGAGAATCTACATCAGCCTCTTCCTAGAGTTGGGCCATGAGCACTCTGCTGCTCTGTTTAGAAAGTATTTGTTGGGATCGGATATTCTCCATAAGTTGGTATAATTGATAGAGATGCACGGAATACATAGGATCTCTACTAGCTACTTCTTCTTCTTCCCCCTCAGGTTGCTCCAATTGTTACGAAAGCATTCTTTGTTGGTTGTCTTCCCAATGTAGATGCCGTTCTTCTCTTGATTGTCCCATCCTTTGTGTGGAGGTGCCAAAGCCCTTGGTGTCTAAAACGAATTCGACATCTGAAAGTTTAGGTGTCTGCAGGAAAGACTCAAAGTCAAATGTCCCCACCTCTTTGATTTCTCTAGTGGAGGTGAATTCAAACCTTGATGGCATAGGTGGACTAGACTGTGCAGCTTGTGAAGTTCCTTTAGACCCAGGTCAAGATATTCAAATAGTGAATGGGGACACTATGCCCTCTCTTTTTGGTGATATTTTTGGGGTTGTGATAATTCCTCATGGTTGGACACATGGGATAGTGCCTCTCATTCTTTTAGACTGATGAATTGAAGCTCGACGACCTTTAAAAATTTACAGTTGGGACCAGGTAATAGCATGCTTGGTGGGCACATTTTAGACTGATGGGCACCTATATTATTCTTTTAATGGCACAACATCCATTCAAGATTGGTTTCCTAAACCACCTCTTATTAGCTTCATATAACTGCTCAATGATCCACACTAGAAGCTTGATGGTTAGTGAGCTTATCTCAACCAAATAGAGACTAAACCAAATTCTTTTATGTGGCTGAGTGAGCTGGTCTTGACCTGAGAATGCAAAGTGTTGCATGCAGAGAAGAAGGGGTATGGAAACCTCAGGCATCAGTGCAGCCACATTTTTTAGCTTCACGATCTTCTTTTCCTTCATGTTGTCTAGTACCAAGGATTCTTTTTCCAAAGGGACATGTGTGTTGTGCATGTTGAGTGCCTCTCTTATTAAATTCAAAGTGAGCTCAAACTTCTTTAATTCAGTTTTGCACAACAAAGAAGGAATGAAAAAGGTTCTTGGTCAATCCCTTATGCCACTCGCCTACAAGGTGGACGTTAGATAATAGCATTGTTTGAAATCTACTTTTGGTAAGAGGGCATTGAAATAGTCAACCAACCCTTCGTGTTGCCAAATTGCTTGGAGTTTGGGGGTTTTCTAGAGTTGCTCGAACTCTCATGAGAAAAATTGAAATCTTCCCCAAACATTATTGAACTCACACTTTGACTCTCATTATGCAGCTTCTCGTAAGTATCCTCGCATCCCATTGAACCAATGAGAATTTCCACTAACCTTTTCTTGTCAAATAGTAATCTTTGTACATGCATACATAAGGAGATATTCAACCCAAAAGCTTCTCTTGAATTACTCAATGATACCACTTTCACCTTTTATCCTCTAGAGGTACTTCGAGTGACCTCTAGGTATCCCCTTGATGCTCACTCAATTCCATAGTTATGTTAGGGTTTGCACCAAGGTGAGATCCTTATGATTTTTACAAAGTTCTCATGCTTATCAATGGTTGAGTATGTTTACACTTAGGGCTTTCTTTTCAATTAGAAGCTCTAAAGCTCCACCAACCACAAGAAATATGGTATTTGATGACATTGGCTGCTCTGATGCTCACCTTGCCTTTTAGACGAACTCCAAGAGCTAGAATGTTTACCTCTTAGTTCTAATGCTCAAACTTCTAGGTATCAACACCCAAAACTCTAAATGGTAGGAACGTTTTGAATGGCCAGCAAATACCCTATGTTGGCTTGATTTTGATGTATTCCGGTTCCACTGCAAAGGAGGTACATTTCTGTAGAGAGTACATGCACGAAAACAAAATGAAAAGAAGCGTGCACTCATAAAAGAAAGAGTATGTGAGACTCAAAATGAGTAGACCATGAAATGGGTAAACTCATGTGGATTAGAAATGAGCTTGCCAAGAGCATGGAGTATGCTCCTCAAGCTTCTAACCAAGTACAAATGGGGGGAGAGGTCCTCCTTATATAGATTTTTGAGGGGCTCTCCAAAGTACATCTCATGTGGGATAATTCCCCTAAAAGGAGAATGAATGCAATGGTAGAAGCAAATGGCAAGCTACCCAAATACAAAGGAAGTACAACATAAAATGGAAATAAACTAGAAATGGAGTGCCTCCTAGATACAAGATGGAGATCCACTCATGCGGATGCAAAATGTAGATGATGTAGGAGCAATCATGTCATCAACACCCCCTCTACAGGTCCATTTTGGAGCAGCTGAATGCTGCATAAATCCTTAGATATTGTGATGGAGTGGTTTTCAAGATCATATAAGTGATACGCTTTTGATTGCTCATTATACCCTATGAACATGTGCTTCTTAGACTTGGATTGCAACTTGTTGCGATCTTCTTTTAGCATGTAGACAAATGCTTCACTGCCAAATACTCAAAAGTAATGCACATTAGGCTTTCTTTCATCAATGCACTCGTGAAGCCTTGATTAAGTATGTGAACAGTAGTATGCAGTGCTTCTGCCCAAAACTTGTAGGGTAAGTCTTTGTTATGAAGCATATTTCTCACCATTTCCATCATTCTTCAATTCTTTCTCTCAGCTACTCCATTATGGGATGGAGTGTGAGGTTGAGTAACATGTTTTTATCCCTTTTTGTTTGAGGGAATTGTCAAAGTTGTGATTTATGAATTCATCACCTCCACTTGATCTGATGGTCTTAACGGACTTGGAAGCTTCATTCTTCACTTGGATGATCCATTCTCCACTTGCCTTTGATTTCACAAAATACACCCAAATGTATCGGGAGTGGTCATCTACTAAAAGAAAGAAGTAGAGTGATCCACTGAGAGATGGGGTGTTCATGGGTCCACAAAGGTGTGCGTGGATAAGGGGTAAACAGTTCCTAGCTCTTGTTGACACTTCCTTTGGAATAGGAGCCCTATGTTGCTTGCCTTGAGTGCAAGCCTGGCAGACACCATTGAGTTGCCCAAGCTTAGGAAATCCTTTCACTATCTGTGATGAACAAATTCTTGGTAAATAGGAGGTGTGGCAATATCTTTGGTGCCAAAAACTAGATAGTGATTCATTGGATAGAAAACAAGATAATTTATATAAGCCCTTCTCTTCAATGCCTTGGGCGATTAGAGGGTCAATGACTTTGACAGAGGTGTTATCAAACAACACATGTTTGTTATGATCAGTAATTGCTTTACTAACAGCAAGTTCATGCATAAATTGGGAACAAATAACACATTTGAAAGTAATTTGCATTCCCCGTGAGCATTGGTGATCTTTACTTTGCCTTTCCCTTCAATAGGTAGACTTTTGTTATTTCCAAGGTACACTTCACCTCTGTGCTCTTCAAGTTCTTGAAAAGAATCTTTATATTTACACATGTGCGAGGTTGCTCCCCAACCCACAAATGCACACACACAATATCCTCTTTCCTTATATGCTTGTTTGGTACAAGATGCACACTTAGTGCCAAAGGGCATGCCCCAAAGAAGAGGGCTAATACCTTACAAAGTAAATTTGATGTGAAATGCACTGACTGCCAAAGTGAACTAAATAATTGTAGGCTAAAACCCTTTGAGCATTTGATTGTTACAACTTCAAGGCACATAAAGCCAAAAAAATGTGGGTTAAAGATTTCTTGAGTATAAAAATGAATGCCAAGTCTATAGTGAAAGAAAAAAAATGAGGCCTTGCAATTTATCGCTTTGCATAAACGTGCATATATCCTTCACTAGGGATGGGGTTTGCTCCTTAGATTCCGATGAGGTGTGCTCCTTAAAGTCCAATGTGGCTTCTTCAAAAACAAAATTGGAAAACTTTATGGTTAAAATGCGCAAGGGAATATACTGAAAACATGTCATAGAACTTTTATAACTAAATGCTACTTATGATCATGGCCATTGATAGTGACATGTCATACAAGCAATTGGTTCCATTTTTGGCGCAGAGCCAATTCAGTCAAGTTTCCCACACCCCAACCTGGTGGTATATAGCAACAAACATTCAATGGCAACTATAATTAGTATCGCCTTTAATATCATACTGACCTTATCATGCCACACTTGGAGGAGCGACATGGATGCATCTAAGTGAGCATGGCCATTCAAAAGAAAGAATGCTACGTGATGTCTGATGATTGGATCACCACAAATCCTATGTGTAAGAGATATTCTCAGAGAAAATGTACGTGCACAATCGCAGTCCGTTGGATTTGAAGTATGATCTGGTAGCCAGTTGAGTCTTGTTGTGATTGCCCACAGCCATCAACAGGCAGCAGCACTAGTCCCTATGTGCACCCTCAAAGACAAATGGCTCGATCACTTACCCAAGACTACGGTGAATGTGAGTGAATCACAAATCAGATAACGAGAAAATTCAGTAGTCGTGAGGTCAGTTCACAGTAGACTTATTAGTCGATACCAAGAATGCAGAGAACCCATATTAGCTAGTGAATACAATGAATCAGACATCAGGAAAGCTGCCAAATATCAGCAGACCACAGCAAAGCATTTGACATCAATAATGATATCAGCATCCAGAGTATGGTATGTCCTCACTGCATCCTGGCATGTTCTTGGCTATGTGGACGAGAGAATCCTCCCTCTTGTTCGATATTGGCAAGTGATCAGCACTTATGTATCTGATCCGAATGATCACAAGGTTGCACAACTAGCTTGGCCTGAATCTTCGGTCCCTGTGATGGTAAGTCTATTTGGACATGGCAGAGAAGAACAATGTAGAGCATGAACTGCTCTCTGAGAGCTCGACAATTGCAGATCTTTGATTGAGGTTGGAGTGCAATGGATAAGAGCAGATGACAGGCCAGACAAAAGGCACTGTTGTGTCATGCCTCTAGCTTGCTCTTCATGCCTCTCCTTCTCCCTCTTTCTCTCTCTGCTGTCTGTCTTGCTCCAAGGAATGCTTGCTTTCGTTCTCTCTTGAATAGAGTTCTGCCAGAGAGAGATATTCCCGTAGCTTCCGCTTGTGCACAACTCACTAAGCTGAGCTAAGTGGAGCTAACCTGACCAAATTGTCATTGCTGGACATGTCAGATAGAAATTTCCCGAGTTCCCCGCATGCTTCATCTGCCACGATCAGCTGATGATTCACAGGTGGACATGAAATGAAGTTTGTAAGCTCAGAGCATTATCTTGATCCAGATATGAAGAGAGGTGCACAACTATTGCTGCTCGAAGCTTTGAAGAACACGCGCTCTATAGGTGTTGGCTGAGATATGCAGATAAAAAAAACAGAGGTAGAACAATGTCATGCATGTGTGTGTTTCTTTACAGGTTCTTTTGCGACTATGAGTGGAATGAAACGCTAAGGTTGCAGAACAGAATAGAGGCAAATGCTTGAACAAATATGGCATGATGTTCCATCGGCACAAGGATCGCTTGGGTGCAACAGAGACAGATTAAATGTGTTGCTATAGATTGCACGCCTGCATAGCCTTCTCCTAGTCGACACCCTCTTCGGGATGCAAGGTATAAAAAAAATAGCTCAAGTATCTCTGCAAACACTGGATTGATGAAATGCAATGACTTTTTGTTTCAACAAGAAACTATTGCAACTATACTAGCCACGAAGACTAGAACAGAGACCGAGCCGTAATGATAAAAATGGAATCACTTAGTGTTTATAAACACTATAATAGTTGTGAGATGCACGATCAATTCTTCAAAGATAATTGTTACAATGAGCACTAGACACCAAATACATACAAGAGCAAGGGAGGGAGGGAGGGTAAATGGGGTAAAGGGTGTTCTAAACGATGATGAAAATGGGCGGGAGGGTGGGCAAATGGGCAAAATGAGCCCAATAGAGTGTAAAATGATGAAGAAGAGGGGCGGGAGGGTGGGCAAATGGGTAAAATGAGTCCCAAAATTTGATGGCAAAAGGTTTTTCTCTATGAGGAGAAAGCACACCACCAAAGTAAAGCGCCACCAAGACCTCCACCTAGCGCTCTGATACCTTGTAGAGAGTACAACACACAAAAGCAAAATGAAAAGAAGAGTGTACCCACAAACGAAAGAGTGTGTGAGATTCAAAATGCATAGACCATGAAATGGGTAGACTCATGTGGATTAGAAATGAGCTTGCCAAGAGCATGAAGCAGGCTCCTCAAGCTTCTAACCAAGTACAAATGGGGGGAGAGGCCTCCTTATATAGATTTGGGAGGGTCTCTCCAAAGGACATTGTCTCATGTGGGATAATTCCCCTTAAAAGAGAATTTAATACAATGGTAGAAGCAAATGGCAAGGTACCCAAATACAAAGGAAATACAATATAAAATGGAAATAAACTAAGAATGGAGTGCCTCCTAGATACAAAATGGAGATGCACTCATGCAGATACAAAATGTAGATAATGTAGGAGCAATCATGTCGTCAATAATTTCTATATGTGAAGGTGTGCATATTTATTTTTGTGGTGGCACCCTGATGTTGGAGGTACAATGCATCTCTTCCCCAATCTTGTACTACTCTCAATTGTCTCATGAAAGGTCATCCTAAGATCATTTTAGAATTAATTCCTTTTCCAAACTGACATATTGCTAGCGTATGCTCAAATTCCACTCTGCATGTGGTTAGCATGACCTTTTCTAAGATCCCTAATGGTCTCTCAACATGGTCGTTTGCTAATTGGAGTTTCATTTAAGTGGGTTGTAGTGATGGCTTTCCCCATTTTTCCCAAGTCTCATTAGTGGCTATTCCTACTCCCACTCTTGTGTCTAAGATTTCTTTGGTCATGTATCCATTGAATGTGATGGGAAGGTAGGTATTTCCTTCATCTCCTTCACTGAAATCTCCCACTTTGTCAATCAAAATTTGAATTGTGGGTGGGGCTTCTTCTTCTTTTTTCTCCTTGGGTGGTTCTCCCACTTCTATCTTCAATTCTTCAGCCAAGTGTTTCCACAGTTGAGGTTTAATTCATAGTGAATTTTCTATCGTTAAAAAACATCTAGCCTCTATTTTTGGGATGGCAGAACTATGTTCTCCCCCTTTAATAGATTATTACACAAGGTTAGGGATTCACTCTTGAGGCTCAAGGATTCCTTGGCCTTTACAAAAATGGAAGGTTCATACCAAAAAATGTAGAAAGCTTGCTAAAAAAGGAACCATTTGTGAATGCCCAATTGTCCCAACTCTCTTGCATTCTGAGCTTCTAGCATCTTCCAAGTGATATTTCACTTGATGGTCCGAATCAAAAAAGTTGGTGGGTCCCTTTACTTCTACTATGCTTGTCTTCTAGTATTTATTTTATTGCATTGGTTACTACAATAGGGATCTCGATGGTTGCCTACTTGTTTTTGTCAAAATTTGATGACACTACACACATAATGGGTGGTGATGGTGTTTCCTATGGGGGTGGTCATAGCAAAATCATTGAGCCAATATGTATTTGTGGGTGACTAGACATGCATAGTGTCATATTGTGGTCATGGGTGATGATAAGTGATGAGTGCATCTATAGGGTTATGATGCATGTAGGTAGGGACACTATTGTACACCAGCTCCATACCTCAATTTTTCCCAAATGCAATGTCTTTGTCAGATGAGGCTAGCGAAAATGATTTCTTGTCTATGTAAATATCTTACATGATCATAGCTCAACATACAAGCCTCATCTGTTGCCTGCCTAAAAAGGAAGGAGGCCTAGGTATTCTCTGTCCTATAAAGATGTCAACCAACCTTGCTGCCAAATGGATTCTAAGGGCTACTGACTTTGCAATTTTGTTCAAAAGGGAAGTATCATTACACGCCATAATGTGAGCCTCATGGTATGCGCAACAATAGGATATGTATAGTGGCCCCACCATAACACTGAGTGTGTGCTCCCCTTCCTATCAAAGTGGCATTCATTGATTTGATGACAACGTGAATCTTTGAAAAATTGATAGACGTATCACATTGCTTAATACTCTTGCGTATATGAGAATTTTGGAGGGTGCAAAAGAAAATATGTCCTCCTATAAGAATCCTTAGTCTCACACATTCCCATAATGATCTTTTGTTGCCTATCAATATATTCACAAGTTTGTTGTTGCAACAACTTGCGTTTCCTAACTCATGACAATGCCTCTCGCTACGCTTCTTGGTGTAGTGCAACTCCTCTACCTTATGGTCCTTGGACTTTTTGTAATTGGAGAAACATTTTTTCTTTGAGTGGTTGTTGGTAGATCTTGATTCTACACCCACTTGTATAATTCAAAATGACTTCTCCTTCCAAGTTGCAAGTTGTACCACACCACTTGGCATGAGGAGCATCATTGATCATAGATATACATTTGTGCCCTAAATTTCTGAGACCCTTGACATAGATATGCAACAGGGAGAAGTTCCTGTTGTTCATCACCTTGTTGTTTCTTGATATCCAGATGTACCAAAGGATATGACCCCTCTAGATGTTCCATAACACATAGTCCATACCACTGCTGAACCCCACCAGGGTTTCTCTATAGAGAGGTTGACCTACATTTTATGACAGATAGGAGAGAGCAAGCACCAAAATTTTGAGCATGTCTGCAGCTCAAGAAAAGATGGGGGATGTCCTCCTCATTGCCACAAAATTTACAAACTTCATTTTTGCATCCATATTTCCTGACTTTGGACCCTTCAAAAAGGTTCATTCCAAGCGCACAACAATATGTTTAGTTACAACTATATTCATTTTTGCTTTTTCTCTCTCTACGTCAAAGTCTATTAACATTAATCCCGTAAAGAAAATGGTAACACATTATCAAAGGCATTGGGAATTCAATGATTGAATAAGGAAGTGCTACATAAGTGACCATAGCTAGGACTTGTAGACATGCGCATGTGTATCTATGGACACATAGATAGAGGCCTAAATCTTTGCGCAATTGAACTCAAACATGTAGTTGATACACACAACTATGCATTCAACCACACATAATCACTTATATATGCAGCTACACAAGTCTTCAATTTAGATAAAGTACTTTGCAGAGAAGCCAGAGATTGAAGCTAAAAAAACACGAGGTCTTTTCCTACCCTTCTAATAAATAATAGTGCAGTAGTAACACTAGCATTTCGTGATCCTATTTCAATTTCCAAGGGGAAGGATCTGCTCAAATCAAGATTGAAGTGTTACTTAGGATTCACATAACAAGACCAAGTTCCAAAGAAATAATTAGCGAAGAAAGGGAATGGAGACTCATCATTTATTTTATTCAAAGCTAATTGGGGCTTTATTGTTCTTTATGCTTCACCATATAACGAATAAAATCCTTCACTATTACCTATCCATAGAAACCTAAATATTTGTGCTCAACTCGTACATGCTACCATGTACAGGGCACCATCTGTGTCCCGATATGTACAATTGTGCTCTCGATGCCTGCATACATCCTGCCCACAATGCCGAGCTTCCCCCTTTCTCATAAGGAAATATATGTTTCTCCTCATTTGCCACCGAAAAAAAAAACCCTCCTTATCCTCACCTCTTGGCCACCAAAAATAATGAGCCACGTTCGTCCTCTTGCGTTCCTTTTTTTTCTTTCTTGGTCGATCGATACCTACATGTAAGAACAAGGAAAGAAAGAACAGCGAAAAGCCACAAAAAATAACTTCCCAAGAGCAAAGGGTGGACAAATTCAATTATACTTCCTTTTTCCTTTTGGTGAATCTTGTGAGAAATCTACTCAAAAAACAAATCATATCATTTCGTTAGATGGACAAATGTTCATATATTTGCACCTCATTTGGGTCATTGCCATGCACATGCACACAAGTGAAATACATGGGGACATGATAGCACACACGCCTCCTCACCTAGGAATAAACATATCCTCCATACTCTCATTTACCCATAGCAACTGGGCTTCAAAGAATGAGAAGAAAGCTTAGATACGAGGAGGGAATTCAAAGAAATAAAATATAGATTTACTTTAAAGATTAGTAGGCGGGAAAAGTAGATAAACCAACTAAAGAAATGTGTAAAATCCTAAGAAGAAGAAACACAGTGAAGAAATCCCTTATATGATTGAGAATCATAGGGTAGAATGCACAACTGATGAAGATAATATTGAAGTAATTGCCAACCATTTCAATCAACTCCTAGGGTTGTCCATTCCACCCTCTTCTCAAAGGCGTGATTATTGGCTGCCGTCTCTAGAGTTAGAACCAAAAAATTCCACAAAATATGGTGCATCTTCTTGATGCCCCCATCAATGACATAGAGATTACTAAAGTGATTGAATCTCTGCCTAATGGTAAAAGCTTGCATCTAGACAACCTCACAATCAGCTCTTCAAGACATTCAAGAGTGTTTCGATTAAGCCATTATGTTATGTCTGTCAAGAGCCCTACACTTTGGTGCTTTGCTTAACTTTCTCAATGAAGGTGTTATCAAACTGATTCACAAAATAGACCAAAAAAAACAAAATTGAAAACTACTGGCCTATCAATATGTTGCAAATTACCTATAAAATCTTTGTGAAGGCCCTTGCTAATTGTATTGCCTTACATCTTTTCTCTTGGATCAACGAGGATCAAAAAGGTTTCATTAAGGGTAGATCCATCCTCAAGGATGTTATTGATGTGTGAGTAGGCCTTGAATTTGCTAAGGAGTCTTCTCAAAATGTGCTCTTTATCAAGATCAATTTTAATAAAGCTTACAATTGCCTCGAGTGATATTTCATTCTCTAATCCCTGAAAGATCTTGGATGTGGATCCAAATTCATCAAGATGATTGCAATGCTTATAGGAAATGAGCTCCTTGCATGAATTAATTAAAAATACAATTGTATAGTGAAGGGGCATGGTGCACTTGGGATCCCTCACATCCCACAAAGCAAGGGTAGGATTTGTTGGATTTTGAGGTCTATGAAAGCATGCAAACATCACAAGGAAGAAGAAGAAGCTTGGAGCACAACATGCCATATTGAATGTATTACCAAGAGAATGTACAAAGATAAGTAACCCCTTAGGGTTATAGGCATATATACAAGCTAAGGAAAAAACCTCCCTGAAGAGGGAAAAAAGCACCCTGATGGTCCTAGTGTGTTCACATACATCACTACCAAAATATATCAACAAATCCCCTCTGAGAGTGATGCAGTGAACAAGGAGTTGGCACTCATGTATAATGAAGTACCAAGCTATTTGGTATCAATCCACAAAAGGAAGTAAGCCCAAAGCTTTGCAAAAAGCTTAGAACTTCTCTTGAGGCAAAGACTTTGTAAAAAGGTCTAATACATTCTTTTGTGTGGGCACATATGTCAAACTGATCTCTCCAACAGAGAACCTCTCCTCAACATAATGATAGTGCACCTCAATGTTCTTAGTGTGAGCGTGGAACACATGATTCCTCGCAATTGCCAATGTGCTCTGAATGTCAATAAAGATGGTGGTGGCAGAAGACTGACCAACACCAAAATCATCCATAAGGTGTTTGAGTCACATACAATCAATAGTCGCTATGAAAGCTACACTATACTCAACCTCACAACTAGAAGTGGCCATAGTAGGCTGCTTCTTGCTCAACCAAGATATGCATGAGCTACCAAGCATGAAGCAGAAACCACTGGTGGACACATGAGTTTCATAGCAACCAGCCAAGTCAGAGTCAGAAAAAAACATGTAAATCTAGCAGTAGTGATCCCCCTTGGGAAAAAACAATCCAAGTAGCCGGGTACCACTCAAGTAGTGAAGGATGCACTTAACCACCAGCCAATGCTTGACACCTGGGTAATGCATTAACCTGCTGATTTGTGAGGCAACAAACTAAATATCTAGCCAAGTAATGCATAATTAAATCAAGCATCCAACAACCTGTTGATAGAGAACGACATAAAATGCATCTCCAGTATCATGAAGACTCAAATGTGAACCTGTTTCCATCAGAGTGGCAATATGTTTGTAGTCGTCAAGGCCAAAACGTTGCAATAATGTGTCAATATATTTTGTTTGACACAAAGCTATTCCACCATCAACTTGCATAAATTGAAGGCCCAAATAATGATGCGAATTCCCCAAATCTGACATCTCAAACGAGGCATACAAATTAACCTTAAAATCAGCAATATGTTTCTCATTAGGACTAGTGAGGAGCATATCATCAACGTAGATAACAATGATCAAAATCACATCATTCACATGCTTAACATATAAGGTGCTCTTAGTTGGACTGTTCTCAAAACCATCTGCAATCAAGTAGGCATGTATATTTTCATACAAAGCACATGGTGCTTGCTTCAAACCATATAATGCCTTTTTCACATGCACACTTTGTTTTCATGCCCTTTGTGCACAAAACCACGGGGCTGAAAAACATACACTTCTTCATGCAAAAAATGTAGTTTTAATGTCCAATTGATGTACATTCCAACCACGATGAGCTAAAAGTGCACAAATGCTATGAACAGTAGTCATTTTGGCATGTAGGAGCAAAGGTCTCATCAAAATCAACACCTCTTTCTTGAGCATAACCCTTTGCAACAAGCATAGCCTTATACCTATCAACTGTTCCATTAGGCTTATGCTTCAACTTGTATACCCACTTAGTGCCAATGGCCTTCTTTCCAAGAGGCAAGTCACATAAAGACTAGTTACCAATTTTCATAATAGCATCATATTCTGATTGCATAGTAGCAATCCAAATTTTTGAATTTTATGCTTCATCAAACAAAACATGCCCATTCTCATCATAACATAAAAATCTCATGCAAAAGAAGCAGTATGAGAGCCTGAGCAGTATGAGAACCTGAACAAGTATGATATGATAGACGTGCATCTAATTTGCGATCTCGCAAAGTCTACACCAACCATTTAGGCATAGTTTTTGCCTCCTCTATAATAGACCTCTCATAAACAAGTGCAATATGTAAATTTGCATAAAAAATGGAATGATCTTCATCATAATGTGGAACCTACAGAGGTTGAGTAATTGCGTCATTTGGACCAGCACTAGGATTCACTTGTAAAAAGGGGAAGCAAAGTGTCATACACATCTTTCGAGCTAACTGATGTCTCCTTAGTACATGAAAGTAATCATTGAATTGAATTTTCCACAAAAACAACATCACGTCTAACCAAAATGCATTTAGTCTATAGATGATACAGATGATAGCCTTTGCTTTCAAAACCGTACCCAACAAAAATACTTTTCATTGCTTTATCATCCTATTTCTTGTGTTGTTGTTCATGCACTAATGCATATGCCACACAACCAAAGACACATAGATGAGAAACAAATGGCTTGCGAACATCCAAGCCTTATATGGAGCGATAGACTGCAATGCTTAAGTGGAACACATGTTAAGTACACATGATGCACACATAACAACCTCAAGCTAGAAACTATGTGGTAAAGCCATACTCTTGACCGTACACCTCACCGTCTCCATGAGTGGCCCGTTCTTCCTTTCACCAAGTCTATTCTATTGAGGTGTATATGACATTGTACACTAATGTTTTATCCCACATTCAACCATAAATGCATTAAATTCAAAAGACATATATTCCCCTCGATTAGAATGGAGGGTGCCCATTTTACATGTTGATAGATTTTCAACCAAAACCAAAAACTGTTTGAAGAACATAAACACTTCAAACTTTTCTTTCAATGGATATACCCATGCATGCCTATGAAAATCATCAACGGAAGTCACAAAGTACAGGAAGTTCCCAAAGGAGGGTATTTGCATAGGACGAAAAACATCACTGTGAACAAGGTGCAATTTTTGAGTAGCTCATATTGAACCATCTTTTGGAAAGGAGGAATGCTGCATTTTGCCCAAAATACAACCTTCATAGACATGTTTATGAGGTGCCTCAAGTTTGGGCAGAGAGGACACCATTTCATATTTTTGTAGTCATGCAAACTAGCAAAATTCAGATGACCAAAGCATGCATGCCAAAGCTTTGCATCTGACGTAGCATGAGAATCTTGAACTACACATGCTGAATCATTCATAGATTTTGCATAATCTATGAGCTTATACAACCCATGACATAAAATGCCAAAAGCAACAATGACTTTTCCATTTGATAAATCATGAATTGTACATCTGTCATCAACAAATTTCACCATGAATCCAATCTTGGCTAATGCTAAAACTAATAATAGATTTTTCTTGATCCCTAGCAAAAGTGAAGCATTCAACAATGTAAAAGAACTGCCATCCACAATAGTCAAAATGATCTTACCAACTCCCATGACAGGATAGGAGGAGTTGTTGGTGCATGTGATAGTATTCCCTATAGGGGTAGGCTCAAGTGAAGTGAAGAAAGTTCCCTGCAAGGTAATATGTTTGGTTGCCCCACTATCAAAGTACCAAACATATGAGTTTATTGTAGACATACACTATTCATGAGAAGATGGGTCATAATTGCAAACAGTAGCAAATGGCCATTCTTCATTTTGCACAAGACTTTTAGACTCTATTTTGGGTGTAGAGGCCTCTACAACAGCCATTCCATCCTCTTTTTTCTTTGCCTCTTTTGCATCCAATTTTGGACAACTCTTTATGATATGATAATTTCCTTCAGAGTATTTGCAAGAAAAATTCTGTTTTTCTTTTTTCTTCTCGTCTTTGTCATCCTTCTTTGATTGTGCAGAATTAGCAAATTTTTGCTTACTAGTAGATGAGCTCCATTTACCTTTGCCCTTCTGACTAGCCTTCTATTCTGCCTAGATTGATCTTCCTACAATAGAACAGAGGCTAACTCCTCAAATGTTAAGGCATTTGGATTGCCATTCATCATCAATCAAAGAGTAGAAGCAAAACTCTTACATGAATCTAGAAGACCATTCAGAACAATCTCCATAAGTGAATTGTCTGGTAAGACTTCATCAACAAAAATCAAGTGCTCCTTCAAATCTTTGATCTTTGTCAAAAAACTATCCATGGAATCTCCTTTATTCATGTGTTCACTCTCCAGCTGGTTTTGGAGGTAAGCAACATGAGCCTCATTCCTTCCTTGGTATAAAGTGGTAAGTGTATTCCAAGAATCCTTTGTTGTTTTGCAAGAGAGAATGTGAGGAATAATGGCACGTTTGATAGATAGGATATCAATGCATGTGCTTGAGCATCTTTGCCATCTCAACTCCACAGGTGCAACAGGAACTGCAACACAAACAATTTCATGAAGAACATCATCTTCAATTCCATCTGCATCACCTTTAGTAACTCTATTCGAAGATATAGTAGGACATTTTTCAACACCCTACACAATATTCCATAGTCCTTTTGCACTGATACATGAAACATCAAATATGCCCATAATGGGTAATTGGTACCATCCAACTTATCCTCAACATCCAACATATTGAATACATCACTGCTTTTAGCCATGTCCACTGACTAAAATACCTTGATGAAAAAAAATGAATGTATCTCAAAAAGTTGAATAGAACTACCCTATTGAGTTTTGCTAAACCTATAACAGACCTTGAGGAGCTTATACCGGAGAACCAAAACTTGTATATATATTTGGCACAAAAAGACAAAATTGCCTACATATGCATTGTGATAGTGCGTTCAGAGGCCGAAATGAGCTTGGGTTGCGATTTTGACACCACATAGTGAAGCTGTTTTGAACTCCTAATCACCCTGAGTATGTTCACCAAATTTTGTGCGATTCTAAGATTGTGAGTTGAGGGATCCGATGATGCTCTAGATGAAGTGGCGACCTGCCCTGATACCAATTGTTGGAGTTTGAGGTTTGTGGAAGCACACAAACAACACAAAGAAGAAGAAGAAAGTTGGAGCACAATACACAATACTGAATGTATTACCAAGAGAATGTACAAAGATATGTAACCCATTAGGCTTATAAGCATATATACAAACCAGAGGAAAATAGCATCATAAAGAGCGAAAAAGCTGCCCCGATGGTGCTAGTGTGTTCACACACATCACTACCAAAATATATCAATAGGACTACCCAAAGGAGTGTTGACATCTAGGATTCGTAGGAAATCTAAGTTTTAGAGGGAGTTATAGAGAAGGTTAATGATCTTTTCGTCACCATCATGTGTGATCCACTCACTTTTGATCTTGTTATTCTCCAAGAATAAAATCAATTGGTGTCTAAAGAGAGGGTACTTCTTACATTACATATACTTCTTCCTAACTCACTAAGGGATTTATCAATCGGCCATTCTTTCATATGGTTGTCAAAGTTGACCGCACATCTTTCTTCCCATATCTTAGCTTTCCTTCTGATTGCATTCTGTTGGTGCGAGGCAATCAACAATTGAAGTTTGGATGAATTTTTGAAGTCAAGGATTGAAGAAAAGATCAAGTCATGAAGCATGAAGAAAGGATATGTTGAGAGAATGAAGATATGTATACATATGTACATTAACTTAGATTTAGCTCACTTATACTTTTGTATATTTAGGAGCTTGTACATATTTCCCTATATATACAAGGAAAATGTCGGGGCAAATATGAGAGAGCATGTGAATAGAGAAATTAAAAGTTGTATGAGCCATTAGACACTTTAGAAGTGAGTAAGATCTCTCTCATCACTCAGATGTAAAGTTTTGCAGAAATGAAGAAAGGTTCGGCCCAATATTCCTGAGAGTTCTTCTTCTGTGTTGAGACTTTTGTGAAATGCTTTTGTACAATTCTAAGTCTATAATTGATTGACCTCTGTACAAATTTTCAACTTCTAATTGTGATCAGGCTGAGAGAATTGAGTGTAGGAACATTTACATGTGTAAATGTAAAGAAGAGAAGTTGTAGGAGGTGCAAAATTTGATGCTAATGTTTTGGCCAGTTCTCCTTCCACAGTGTAAATTTTTGAGCAAGCAAGCACTCATTCTTTAAATTGGAAGGTAAGCTACCTATGGCTAAAAGCATTTGATTAAAAGAGTTCTAGTTTGAGAGAACCAAGCTTTAGAAGTTGCAGGTGTCAAAGTCGATTGTAAATAACTATAGTTTTAGACATAGGTGACTTGTTAAGATCGTTTCTCAAGATCTGTTAAGTCTTTTGGAATGATTTAACTTGAAGGAGGTGCGCAAACTATAGGCGACACTTTGTGCAAAGTTTTATCACAAACTTTACACATTTGGTCAGTCAATGAGTGAGTTATGTGTAGCAGACTTTCTATGTAGTCACCTTCTTCACAGTTTGTTCAAGATTTTGGAAATTGAGTATTGATCCTCCAAATTGGTGAAGGTTTTAAGTTATTCTTGATATAAAGGTGCTCTAACTTCAAGGATAACTTTTTCATTTGGAGATTAACTCTCCATCAATGGTATCAGAGTAGGAAGCATCAAAATTGAAGAAAGGTGGACCCCGACTGCTGTAGTTATAAAGTATTCAACATTTGAAGATACAAAGGGTGAAAGCTTGAAAGCAAAGCTTGAAAAGGAGGCCAGAAGATATCAAGGAAGACAAAAGGAACTTCATTCAAAGCAAAGGTAACCTTATTCCTCATAAAGCTTGAAGGATTTAATACACAGGTGAAGAAAGGATGGGAGATTCTCTTCAGATAGAGATATTGGATAGAGAGAACTATCCAGCATGGTCAATGAGGATGGAAGCTCATCTTATGAGAAAAGACTTGATAGGTTATATTACAGGTGAAGAAGAAAAGCCTCAGTTTAGAGATCCTAGTGTTCCAACTAGGGATGAATTGTCAGATTTGGAGACTTGGATGAAGAGAGATGCTCAAGCTAGGAGCATTATCTATATGGGAGTTAATGACTACTTGCTACCTCACATTAGAGGTCTTGAAAGTGCAAGTGATTTATGGAATGCTTTGGAGGAGCATTTCCTAAAACACCACAAAGTCAAGGAAGGCATCCTTGTGGGCAGAGTTTACCACATTCAAGAAGAAGGCCTCTCAATCCATCTCAGATTATGTAACAAGGATGAAGGACATTGCAGATGCATTAGGAGCAGTTGATGAAGATATTGAGGAGGATAAATTGGTAAGGCAAATCCTCACAGGTTTGAGAGGTGATGACAAATGGAAGCCATTCATTTTGTCTACTGAATTATCACTAGATCATTTTACTCCTGATTTAAATCAGTTGCTACGACACATGCTAACCTTTGAGCAGGATGTCAAAGGTGAAAGTGATAAAAGTGCAAGTCAAGCAATGTATTCAAAGGATAAGAAGAAGAATAGCAAAGGGAAGCAACAAGCAAATGAAGATGAAGGTACAACTAGCCAAGCTAACTTCCTAAGAGGAAGAGGAGGTGGCAAAGGTAGAGGAAGAGGCAAAAGTAATAAAGATGGAGTCAAAGCTTACTGGATTTGTGGTAAGACAAATCACTTAGCTCATGATTGTTGGCATAATACTCAGAATAATGGTGGATATAATTAGAACTTTAATTCAAGAGGAAGAGGTGGCAGAAATCAAAGAGGTAATTTCAGAGGTAGAGTTAGTAGAGGTTACTTTGGAAGAAATGTAGGTAGAGGATTCCAAAGTCAACAATACAACAATACCTACTATAATAATGCTTCAGATCAGAAGGAGGATTCAACATTGATTATGAATGCAACTTGGGAAAGGCAAAGTGAAGAACAAAGAGTCTTCTACATTGACTCAGGGTGTAGCAATCACCTGAGTGGCAACATAGCTTTGATGACTGATTTGGAGAATAAGGTAACTAATCATGTAGTTCAAACAGGTGACAACACAAAGCACAATGTGAAGTCAATTGGATCATTGAAGGCCAAGGATGGAAGTACTCTTCTGAGTAAGGTTTTGTATGTTCCTACAATTCCAAAGAATCTGATAAGTGTAGGACAAATTGTTGAAAAAGGTTATGAAGTTAGGTTCACTAATGAAGGAGTTTTTGTGGAGGACCCTAGCAATGGGTATAAACAAATTGTTTCAGGGAAGAAAGAAGGAAGATTGTTCACATTGAAGATTCAAGGTAACATTGGTCATGCCTTGTTCACCTATGGAGGACATAAGATCTCTGATTTAGATCTTTGGCACAAAAGGCTTGGACATTTCAATGAAAGAGGTATTAAAGATATGGTTAACAATGGTTCAGTGCTTGGATTGCCTAATGTTACAGCTCAACATATGACATACAGATGTGAGGCATGTCAATTAGGTAAGGCTCATAAGCAATCTTATTCCAAGCATGGTTTTATGTATTCAGAGAAGCTTGAATTGGTACACACAGATGTGTGGGGACCATCAAAGGATTTCAGCATCAATCGTTCAAGGTATTATGTGATTTATGTTGATGATGCTACCAGATGGATCACTATCTATGTGATCAAAGATAAGTCAGAGGTATTCAATACATTCAAACATTATCATGTGTATGCAGAGAGAATTACAGGTCAAAAATTGAAGAGACTAAGGTCAGATGGAGGGGGAGAGTATTTCTCTAATGAGTTTAGTGATTACTTGTGGAATGCAGGTATAAAAAGGGAAATTACTTGCAGGTACTCTCCTCAACAAAATGGTGTAGCAGAAAGGAGGAATAGAACTCTTGTTGAGTTTGCAAGATCCATGATGAAGGAGAAAAATTTCCCAAATTATTTGTGGGTTGAGGCTGTAAATACAGCCACATATTTGGTCAATAGATTACCATGTAAAGATTTGCAGAGTATGACACCATATGAGGCATGGTGGGGTAAGAGACCTACTCTAGATCATTGCAAAATATTTGGATGTTTGGCATATGCATATGTGCCATCTCAATTAAGGCACAAGTTGGAACCTAAAGCTGAAAAGTATGTGTTCATTGGATATGATGATAAGCAAATGGGATATAGGTTGTGGAGTCCATCCACAAAACAATTCCTTGTATCAAAGGATGTTACATTTGATGAGCAAGGTGCTTGGTATGCAGGTACAATCAATATTTATGCAGGTGATGAAGAAGTTGTGAATCATAAGAAAGGTAAATCAAAGGTTCAGATATTTGATGAAGAGGAGAACAATGAAGTACAGGTTGAAGTTGAAGAAGTGCCAAGGTTTTGATCCAGATTGTGATGAACCAGAAACCTCAAGAAGTGGAGAACTCAGAAGGTCATCAAGACACAAATGACAACCTACAAGGTATAGCTATGACACTTCTTTTTTGGCTACCAAAGATTATGCTTATATGATAAAAGCAGATGAAGATCCTTCTACATATGAAGAGGCAAAAGGTAAGGAAAATTGGGAGAAAGCTATGCAGGAAGAGTATGATGCATTGATGGAGAATCAGACATGGGATTTGGTTCCTAAACCAAATAGTCAGAAGATCATTGGATGCAAATGGGTCTACAAGACAAAGAGGTTTGTAGATTGAAGTGTTTCTAGGTATAAAGCTAGACTTGTTGTGAAAGGGTTTGCTCAGACATATGGTATAGATTATGATGAGACTTATAGTCCTGTGGCAAAAATGACAATTATCAGGACACTCATAGCCATTGTTGCATGTAAAGGTTGGAAATTATGTCAATTAGATGTGAAGAATGCTTTTTTAAATGGTTACATTTCAGATGATGTTTTCATGGAGCAACCACAAGGATTTAGAAATGAAAGGTATCCAGATCATGTATGTAAGCTCAAGAGAGCTTTGTATGGTTTGATGCAGGCCCCAAGGGCATGGAATTATAGACTTGTGAAGTTCTTGAAAGAGCTTGGTTTCAAAGTATCTAAAGCAGATAGTAGCTTGCTTGTTAAAGCAAGTGATGATGGGTTCATTTAAATGTGCATATATGTTGATGATATAATTCTTATAGGTACAGATGAGAAAGGCATTCAAAGCCTAAAGAAGCAAATGGAGAAAGAGTTCAAGATTAGTGACTTGGGAGACTTGTCATATTTCTTGGGCATGGAGATCTCATACACTCAACATGGAGTGTATGTAACTCAAGAAAGGTATTTGAAAAACTTGTTGATCAAGTTTAAAATGGATGATTGCAGGGTAGCACCTACTCTAATGGAGGTGAATCACAAATTGAGAAGATATGGAGGAGAAGAGTTCAAGGACATGAAGCTATATCAAAGTTTGGTTGGTATTCTGATCTATGCTACATTAACTAGGCCTGATTTGTCATATGCAGTTGGAGTATTGTCTCAATTCATGCATTGTCCTAGGAAAGAACATTGGGTTGCAGGACAAAGAGTGTTAAGGTACATTACGGGTACACTCAAAGAAGGTTTATATTATGGTTTTACATCAGATACAAACATCAAGTTTTATAGTGATACAAATTGGGCAGGTAATCCTGATGATAGGAGATCAACTTATGGATACTTGTGTTATGTGGGAGATAAGTTAATTTCATGGTGTTCAACGAAGCAACACACAGTTGCTTTATCATCCAAAGAGGTTGAGTACAAAGGTATGGTTGAAGCTGCAAAGGAAGTGATATGGCTTAAGACTCTTATGAAGAGTTTTGACATCATCCAGAGTACACCCACTATTCATGGAGATAACATGAGTTCATTGTATTTAGTTGCTAATCCTGTTTTTCATGCCAGGACTAAACACATTGAGATTCAGTATCATTTTCTAAGAGAGAAGGTGATGGATAAAGAGACTGAAGTTATACATACTTCAACAAAAGATCAAATAGCTGATATGCTAACCAAAAGCTTGGATGGACCAAAGCTACAAAGATTCAAAGACATTGCAGGTATAAAGAAGAAAGAGAAAACCTCAATTGATGATTGAGGGGGAGTTGTTGGTGCAAGGCAATCAACAATTGAAGTTTGGATGAAGTTTTAAAGTCAAGGATTAAAGAAAAGATCAAGTCATGAAGCATGAAGAAAGTATATGTTCAGAGAATGAAGATATGTATACATATGTACATTAACTTAGAGTTAGCTCACTTATACTTTTGTATATTTATGAGCTTGTACATATTTGCCTATACATACAAGGAAAAATGTCAAGGCAAATATGAGAGAGCATGTGACTAGAGAAATTAGAAGTTGTATGCGCCATTAGACACTTTAGAAGTGAGTAAGATCTCTCTCATCACTCAGATCTAAAGTTTTCCAGAAATGAAGAAAAGTTATGCCCGATATTTCTAAGACTTCTTCTTCTGTGTTGAGTCTTTTGTGAAATGCTTTTGTAGAAGTCCAAGTCTATAGTTGATTGACCTCTGTACAAATTTTCAGCTTCTAATTATGATCAGGCTGAGAGAAAGTGTAGGAACATTTACATGTGTAAATGTAAAGAAGAGAAGTTGCAAGAGGTGCAAAATTTGATGCTAATGTTTTGGCCAGTTCTCCTTCCACAGTGTAAAGTTTTGAGCAAGCAAGCACACATTCTTTAAGTTGGAAGGTAAGCTACCTATGGCTAAAAGCATTTGATTAAAAGAGTTCTAGTTTGGGAGAACCAAGCTTTAGAAGTTGCACGTATCAAAGTCGACTGTAAATAACTATAGTTTTAGACATAGGTGACTTGTTAAGATCATTTCTCAAGATCTACTGAGTCTTTTGGAATGATTTAACTTGGAGGAGGTGCGCAAACTGTAGTCGACACCTTGTGCAAAGTTTTATAAAAAAATTTACACATTTGATAAGTCAATGAGTGAGTTATGTGTAGTAGACTTTTTGTGTAGTCACCTTCTTCACAGTTTGTTCAAGATTTTGGAAATTGAGTATTGATCCTCCAAATTGGTGAAGGTTTTAAGTTATTCTTGATATAGAGGTGCTCTAACTTCAAGGATAACTTGTTCTTTTGGAGATTAACACTCTCCATCACATTCCATAAGGCATAAATGAATCCCATCAATTCTCTGATTAACACTTGCTTCTAGTTGATTTGACTCTATAAAGACAAAATCTTGGAAAGAGCTTGCCACATTGAGTGACTTTAGGGCACGAAAAGAAGAGGTGACCAATGCCTTCCCTACCACATAGGCAACACTTACACCACTGAGAGCCCCTAAGATTTTATTTGCTTTGACATTGGTCCAGATTCTCTTGTGGAGAATTTTCCACATAAGAACCAAATTTTTATTCTCAATAAGAGGATGTCACAATTCTACAAACTTAAATTACCATCTAATACACAACCGATTCAATCACCATCTTATGTTAAGGGAGATATGCAAGTCCAAGTGCTTCTTGACACTCATCAGCTTATCCAATTTGTTACTATGATCCATCTTAATTCTTCAATCTAGGGGTGATCATGCTCGAGAAGGAGGCGAGTCTTTGAGTTCTCCCAAGAATTGAGTCTATGTCTTAATAGGTGCCAATCTTCATAGTCAACTCTCCTAGCCAGGTCCATCTCCTTAAATCTAATATAGTCTCTTTTCTCTTGATTCCAGAGATGTTTCCACATACAAAACCCTTTGTTCCATAACTTCTTTGCCCTTGGGAGTTTTTTTGAGTCATTTTATTTGATTCCTCACATAGGAAACCAAATAAAAATTCTATCTAATTTTTGTAGCCCATGTCCAATCTTCATTGATGTTGATGTATGCTTTCATCTTCTTCCAACTTCCATAAGGAGAAAATTAAGTCCCTACCCCTGGGAGTCACTCAAAAAGGAGAAAACAAGAAAGTGAGCATATCATGCTCCTTCCACCTAAGTATTCCAACAAGTGTAAGAGAAATTTTGTTTTCGAGAATCATTTTTGTCCAAGAAGTTTTTTATTTGCACCACAATTTGATCATCCACTTGGGAGCCATTGTATCTTCTATCACCCCACATGGAAAATGCCCATGCCACCTAAATCCTTTTGGCTAGCACAAATGGCCCATTTGATTATGGGCACAACTCTCCTATTGGGATCACTAGTCCAAAGAAAATTTCTTCAAGTTTCTTTCCAATTTCACTAGATCTTTGCCATTTGGTCTCCAAAAAGCCAAGAAATAGATAACTCACAAAAGAAGAAAGGTGTGGATCACCATATCACACCCTGCCATGCTCAACTACATGCCCTTCCAATAAGTAAGTTTATTTTCAAGCTTGATGAGAACCCTATTCCACCATTGTCACATGGAAGTATAAAGAACCATCGAAATTCCAAGAAAATGGAAGATAATACCATTGGGAAGCTCTTGACATCCTTGGTTGAGCAAAAAATATGGATGGGGCCCAAAAATAGCCTTGAATGCTAATTTTGAGTGATTTATTCTAGAACCAGAAGCAATGCACAAAGTGTTTAGACAATTCAAAAAGGAGACAATACTAGTAATATCATTATGCACAAAAGAACTTCCTCTTAAGAAAAGAAAAAAAGGATTGCCCATATAATCTCTTAGGCATCTCTATATGTATAGATTTATCTTCAACTGTGTACTTCTCAAAGTGATCAGGAACTTCAAAGACTAAGTCCTTTACATCCTTATTTGAATCTAAGTTTTTGGAATTAACATATTATAGCTAAAATACTTCCTTATGATAAGTTATCAACTTAGGGGCAGCTTTGGAACCCGAAATTCCCATCTTAGTCAAATAATCTTGCTCTAAATCATAAGGAGTGTCAGCTATGTGAATGAATTCCTTATTGCCTTTTCGCCACATTTTAATGTCCCTTCATCTTTTCATGACTTTTTTGAGTTCCTCATAGATCAATGACCTTGAAAATCTAGGCTTTGTGGTCTCTTCCTCTTCTTCTATCAGAACTTGGACCATAAAGATGTTATACCCTTCTTCACCTTGATAAGAAGTCAAGTTCTATTTGTTGATGATGAAATCTATGTAGCAAGGATTCATGCCAAGTCATAGGGCTCAAACTCTTCTTCTAGAAATCTCATGGGAGTATCGGAGGGATCCTCTATGGGTTTTTCAAAATTACAATCCTTCCACCAAAGTTCTCCATTCTATCATCTTCTTGCATCCTCTCTTTGAGAAACTATCTACAAGTGAGTTTCCTCATGTTTCCATTCCTCTCATTGGGTTTTGATTCACTAGAGGTCCAGCTTTTATAAAATCCTCTACATTTAGGTAAATGTCTCTCCATTCAAGTGTTAAGCAAGACCTCAATGGTCTTCACTCTATGCCTTAATGTGCCACATCTTTGTAAGACTTAGATAATAAATCTATTTTATTCACTGTGCCCTAGTGGTGAAAATACACCATATTACCACCCAATCTCGCACCACTTGTAATTGGTTCAAGAAAGGTCTTCCTAGCAATAACTCATAATTACTAGCCCTTCCAAGTCATAGATGGCAAGAGTGTGCTCAAACTCTACACCACACAAGTTTAAAGTAACTCTTTGCAGTGCTAGAGGTTTTTCCATATGTCGTGCTACTAGCTAAAGCCTCATTCTAGTTGGTCCTAGTTCCCATTTACGCCATTTAATCCATAAGGATTTGTAGCCTCTGCTACACCTTTCCCTAAATCAATGATGGCTTTGTTGGTGACATCATTATAAGTGATGGGAATACAAGTATTTCCTCAAGCATCCTCTCTGTATTCACCCATCTTATCCAAGGGCATTTGAGTGGCTTGAGTATGCAATTTCATTATGCTTGGATTCATACCTATTTTCCTATAAAAGGTTTGAGTTTGATCAATTCCTCCATAATGAGTGTGCATATCACTCTAGCTTTCTTGAGGTCTTCTAGAGTTCCTTGAGAACTCTTTTGAGTATTGTTCTTTGATCAAAGAAGCATAGTCTTTTTGCATCCTAAAGTATCCTCATGTGGTCTAATGTACCTTGGCAAGGTATTTAGATTGGCATTATCACACTCAAAGATTAACTCACTAACCATTCCAATTATATGGACAACCAAGTTAGTCAATGCATTTTGTGTCTTGGATTCTATCTTTGTAAATGGAGGATTTGATACCTACCACTTCCTCCACGTTTTAGCATGTACCTCCTACCATAAGTGATCTTTCCAACACTCTTCAATGTCTCGAATGTTGGAGTCAAAGTTTAGGTCATCTCTTGGAGGAGCCACATCTTTGGACTATGATTGATGACTTTGATCCTTCAGTAGAACCCTTGGTTTTTATTAGTTCCATGATCTCTTGAGAGAGCATGATTGGTTCCCATATTTTCATTTCAACTCACTCAGGGTAACTCAGGAATATACACCTCGAGAGGAGAAATTGAGTACTTAATGATTTGACATACATTTCTTGGCTCTGATGATAAGGATATGGATGTCAAATTAGTATACCACACACTTGAGGTTTCTAGCTCATTGTATTCACAAGAATCTTTGCCTTGATCTCATTGAGGATTTTGTCTTGTGTTATAATCTGATTAATCCTTATTAAAATGGTCATAACCATAGTCATAGGTTGCATTATTACTCTCTAAGTCAGTTGTTGATGCTTTTGCATTGAATCCCTTTTCGTGTTTTCTTCCACTATGTACTTAAATGGAATGAACTGTCCAATTTGAGGGGGTTTTGCCCTAGTAATGGTTGTGTTGAGTTTTTCTTATACTGATTGTATTATGGACCTTGGGCATAGTGATGCTCCCTTTGGCCATATGTCTTTGCCCGTCTGGGTGGTATTGTGGATTTCCATTCAATCCTTGGTGATATTATGGTGAAGTAGGTTGATGTTACTAAGAATTTTCTGATATGTCTGAGGTGTTTGATTGGATAGAGGATTATGTATATCTTTTCAATGGTAATAACAATTTCTAGTGGTATGATTGGTCATTTTCTACTCTGTGTTGCACCATTGAGTGTTATTATGTTGCGCAGAAGTCCAATACCAGTAATTTTGTCTTGGACAAAAACTAGTAGAATGATCAGCACCACAATTGTGACAACTTCTACTTTGATATCTCTCATTTTGTTTTTTAGACCCCATAGGGGGATTCAATTTCTTGGCTAGCTTCTATGCTAGGTCATCCAAATAAGATTATGACACTAACTATCAATGTTGCTTTGTTTTGGATACATCTTTGGTATCTGTAAATTTTCTTCTAAATCAATACATTCTTTTATGCATTCATATATATTTTATGCTTTTCTAATATCCTAACCTTCATATTTCACTAGTCAGGCTGTCAATAAATAGGGATACCATCTTGTCCTTGGAGGGTAACTCATGTGGCAGACATCTATATTTTTTTTTTTCAAATGGCATGCTGTTAATCACATTTTCTCCAAACCTGATTGTTTGAAGGTGTGGATTAGGGAGGATGTGTCATGGTCTTAATTCCTTACTTACATAATCCTCTAATAAATTCCTTAATTAACCTATCTAATTTTGCAAAGTTCTTAATCCTTAGATATTGGAACTAAGCTAGGGCAAAACCCTTTCAAACTTAGCCCAAAGGCTTTGCGTTGGATGTCAAAATCATTGAACTACTATAAAAAAAGAATATATCTAAATTCCATGATGTGACTGCGGGGATCCCCATGACCTTCATACAAGTATATCAAATGCTTATCGACCAGAGTAGGTCTTAACCTCCTACCTAAGTCAAGTCTTTTAATCGGCTTGTGGCTTAGGAGGATTTTGTATTTGCGTGTTCTACCTCCTATCACCTTCGTTAACGAGATTCTATCATGCCTCATCAAATCTTGAGACTCTATTATTGTCTTGAGGTGTTCATGCTTGGTGATTGGGGAAAATATGAGTGAGAGACTCATTTGTAAGCACACCATTCACAAAAACAGGTTGGCCTTGATCTTGAAATTTATCTTGGATATCTAGATATGAGATCTAAAACTCTCTTTCCATTGGATCCTCATATATGGCCATGTTCAAAACTTTTGATGATCGTAGTTCACAAAACTTAAGAAATGATGCACTTGATCCACCTATTGGGGGAAGGGTCAAAAATATCTCCTTACTCTCAATCAAATAGTAGACTTCATTTGTAGAGGAATCCAAGAGAATCTTGGTCAAGAATAGAGTTCTTCCCACATAGATTTTTTTTTATCATCATCCCATAATGGTTCTATGTGGATACTCATGAAGCCATTAGGACCACTACCAAAAATAAATATTGTGATCATCTAGAAATTCATTCCCAAGATAGATATCCAAGTTTTGGAGATTTGTATGAAGATGTATAGTGAGCCTTTCTTATCCACATGGGCAATCCCCTTGCTTTACTACAAGATTCTTAAACACCACCAAAATTAGTATTGTGATCATCTGGGACTTCATTCCCAAGATATCCAACTTTTCAAGATTTGCATGAAGACATATAGTAAGTCTTTCTTATCCACATAGGCATTTCCCATGTTGATGCAAACCAATCAATAATTGGTGGTTATGAAGTGATTGAAGCAAATCAAGGATCAAAAGAAAGTGAAGACTGTTCAAGGAAGACATAGTCTGTACAAATATGTATATTATGAGTAGAAATCCTTGTAATATAGCCATGAATACTTATGAGAATGATAGAGAGCCATGTAAGAGATGCAGGATGAGTACAAATTCATACACACACACACACATATATATCTATATATATATATATATATATATATATATATATATATATATATATATATATATATATATATATATATATATATATATATATATATATATATATATATATATATATATATATATATATATATATATAAGTCAATAATGTCAAGGAAGTTATATAAGTCAATAATGTCAAGGAAATATAGAGAGAATCAATAGAGTTCAAGACTATGAGTGATAGATGTGTAGAGAATCTTCTTCACAGAATAGTGTCGGGTTTACCATAGATTTCTCTTAGTCTGATTATGTGGATTCGAATACCTTTTGTACACATCTAATTCAGAAGTTAGTCAATTTATGATCAAAGTTTCATGATATAATCCTCTTTAGGATGTGAGTATGACAAGTAGGAACATTCATATGTAGAAGCCTACAAGTTAAGTTCTCAGAATCATGCATCTTTGTGATCAAAGAATTGCTTGGATCTCAGTGCTTAGTGTAAATTTTTTTATAAGTGAGCATTCAAAATTTAAGTTAGAAGATAAGGAAGCTATGGCTAAAAGCATTTCAGAAAAAAGGTTGTACTTTTTGAGAAATCGGCTTATGAAGTTGACCATGTCAAAGTCGCCATGTTAGGAAGATAGTTTTTTTATATACTTTTAATGTAAGTGATCAAATCAAAGATTTAGTAGTTCTTTTTGGAGAACTAATTATCATTATAGTTGCAAAGACGTAGCACAAATGTTTATCTATCAATTGAATGAGTAAATTTGAGGTTATGTGCACGTATTGAAGTCTATTTCTGAAGCAGACTTTGTGAAGAAGAAACTTCACACAAAGAAGTATGTTTTAATGATCTTGAAGATTAATGCAAAGTTTGTGTAAACTTTGGTTTATTCTTGATATAGAGGTGCTCTAGAATCAAGGCAGATCAAACATTTGGAGAATTAAAGATATCCAGCAGTGGTATCAGAGTAGGTCCTATCAAAATTGGAGGAAAGGATGACCCGAATTGTTGCAAACATATAAAATTCAACATCTGAAGATTCAAAAGGATAAAGTTTGAAAGAAAGGATAAAGGAAGACACACGATAGTAATCAAAAGGATCAGAGGGAGTAAATTTCAAAGCAAAGGTACATCATTACTCATAAGGTTGAAGATTTGATAGTACAAGTGAAGAAAGAATGGGAGATAGCCTCTAAATTGAGAAATGGGATAGAGAGAACTATCCAGCTTGGTCCATGAGGACGGAAGCTCATCTTATGAGCAAAGATCTGATAGGATATATTACAGGAGAAGAAGGAAGCTAGATTTCAAAGATCCTAGTGTTCCAACTAGGGAGGATCTTGCAGATTTGAAGAATTGGATGAAGAAAGATGCTCAAGCTAGGAGCATCATTTACATGGCTATAAATGATTATCTTCTACCACACATTAGAGGATTAGAAAGCGTAGTAGATGTGTGGAATGCTTTGGAAAAACACTTCCAAAATACAACCAAATCAAGGAAGGCTTCACTATTGGCTGAGTTCACAACTTTCAAGAAGAAAGGATCTGAGTCAATTTCTGATTATGTTGCAAGGATGAAGGATATTTCAGATAATTTGGGAGAAGTAGATGAAGATATTGAAGAAGAAAAGTTGGTAAGGCAAATACTCATAGGTCTAAGAGGAGATGAAAAGTGGAGGCCTTTCATATTGTCTAGAGAATTATCATTAGATCACTTTACTCCTAATCTTAATCAATTGCTAGGACATATGCTAACATTTGAGCAGGACATTAAATGGGAGAATGATAGAAGCACAAGTCGAGCAATGTATTCAAAGGACAAGAAGAAGAATGCTAAAGGCAAGCAATCAAATGATGAAGAAGGATCTTCAAGTCAAGTGAATTTCACAAAAGAGAAGATGAATTACAGAGGTAAAGGTAGAGGAGGTAAGAATAAAGAAAATGCTAAAGCTTGTTGGAGTTTTGGTAGAACAAAGCATTTGGCAAATGATTGTTGGTATAATAATCACAATGGTGGAAGTTATAATCAGAGTTTTAGTCAAAGAGATTAGGAGGTAGAAATCAAAGAGGCAACTTTAGAGGAAGAGGTGGTAGGACTTCAATTTCTAGAGGAGGTGGAAGGAGTTTTCAGACTCGGTCCTACAACAATGATTACTACAATCATGCATCAAATCAGAAGGAAGACTTAACTCTCATTTTGAATGCAACATATGAAGGAATAAATGAAGATCAAAGGGTGTTTTATCTTGACTCAGGATGTAGCAATCATCTGAGTGGTAAGATCTCCTTAATGATTGATATGGAAGTAAGAGTGAGTGGGCATACAATTCAAGCAGGAGGCAACACTAAACACAAGGTTGAAATCATTGGATCAGTGAAGACAAAGAGTTGAAGCACACTTCTACGTAAGGTACTTTATGTTCCAAAAATCATCAATGATGAAGGAGAAGAATTTTTCTAATTACATGTGGGCAGAAGCAATTAATACTTCAACTTATCTTGTGAATAGGCTACCCTACAAAGCTTTGGATGGAGTGACTCCTTATGAAGCATAGTTGGGTAAGAAACCTACTCTTGATCATTGCAAAATATTTGGATGTTTGGCATATTCTTATGTTCCATCTCAATTGAGAAATAACCTAGAACCCAAGGTAGAAAAGTATGTGTTTATTGGGTATGATGATAGACAGATGGGATACAGGTTGTAGAATCCATCCACAAAACAATTTCTTATTTCAAAAGATGTCACATTTGATGAGCAAAGCACATGGCACAAATGTTTATGTATCATTTGAATGATTAAATTCGAGGTTATGTGCAGGTATTGAAGTCTATTTCTGAAGCAAACTTTGCAAAGTTGAAGAAACTTCACACAGAGAAGTATTTTTGAATGATCTTGAAGATTAATGCAAAGTTTGTGTAAAGTTTGGTTTATTCTTGATCTAGAGGTGCTCTTAAATCAAGTTAGATCAAACATTTGGAGAATTAAAGATCTCCAGCATCCCACAAGGCTAGAAAGCATGGATCCTTAAACATGTGTGCCCAATGCCTATTTTCCACTCATACATGAGAGATACATTGTATTCTCCCTTGATCTTGGATAAGAAGGTTGAATCTTTCTGGATTTCATCCATATTGATTGAGAAAAGCATGCCTCATACTCGCTTTCTAATGCTAAGATTGTTAAATAACAATATAGCTATAGGATTCATTGATCCTACACTTTCCTTAGTCGATGCCTTACTATCATTCACACTCTTTGATTCACTATTGTGCCTTTGTGCGCTTATTGTTCGCATAGCTCCTAAAGTATAACTTTTGATCTCAAAATCATGTATGTTTCAATTTTTTTGCACACACTTGTGAGCGCTTCACATGCACTAATTCTTTACACACTCAATGAGTTATACACAATTCTATGCATATGCAATCTTTCCTTCCTTTCTTGAGTCAAGACAAAATTCATGAAGAATTGTTCAAAATCACCTAAATTATCTCCTAATAGCTTTCGTTGGTGGAAGAAACCCATACCACTTAACTCTTGAAACCTTTGATTAGTTTTTTCTTTTCCAAAGCTTTATATGCACAATTTGCTTAGTGATCCACTCCTCAAAAATTCATTTCATTCAGAGCACCTAGTGAAATCTTGTCCTTTTCAAGATGTTCCTAGCAAGTATGATACGTACCAAGTCTCAAAGTTGAGCTATTCCTATGTTTCCCTATCACTTACTACAATGGAAAGTAAACAACCTTCTACTTACCACTCAAATTAGGTGCAATCTCTCCCCCTAGTTGCTAGAAAGAATCCTCTTATTAGGTCACAAATCTAATGCACTAGTTTCCTACACTCGTGTATCTCACAAAGATCTAGTGAATATGAGTTGTTGATTGATCCCAAATCGTGACTTTCCCTCTTGGGTAACTTAACTCAGTGTAATTCAATATCTTCACTTGAGAAATTGTCCAAATGACCTAGTCGTAGGAAACAATTTCCTTGGAAATTGAATTTCGCAAAAGGCCACTTATCTCAAGAAATTTTAGCACTGAATGAACACTAGTGTTCGAGATGTAAAAGCACGCACTAGTGATATTCAACCATTACAAACCAACATAGGCAATGGTGATGCGCTATTACTCATATTGACATCGTTCATAAGGTATTGAGTGGGATATATGAGAAATCCATGCTAGGAGGAGTCCCTTTTGTATATGTATATTTACATATATGGATTAAGCATTAAGATATCTATGTAGGGATTGTTGTAAGATTAATTTCATGTGCAGATGTGCAGACGCAAAAAAATATTCACAAGCACGCATGCAAACAATACAAAAGACACCAACCAAAAAGCACATAGAAAAAATAGAAGAATAGAAAGATAGAGACATAGAAATTACACAACATTAAGTACAATAAATTTCCCCGATTCACTCTTTCAAAGAAATCCCAAAGTGCATGTATTTAAAGACAATTTTCATTAGTCAAAAAATAGATTTTTACAAAAAAAGTAGAAAAATGATTTGTTTCTTTTACAAAGTGGTTTGTTACTGTTTATAAAGTTCGCATAAAAGATGGTTCAGATACCTATCCATAGAAAAATATATGTTTTGCACCTCTATTTAACAAATCAATAAACACATAAGGGTTCTTTTACACAAATTTTCAAACAATCTTCAATGAATAAGCAACACCCATGCCTTCATGATCCTTGACATGACAATCAAAACACAAATAATATTAAATTCCTCTATCTAGAAAAACAATGCAACCAATTTCACATGTTCATACATGTAATGATTCACTATTTTGTGGCAAAGAAAATGGATAAATCCAATAATTTCATAAATGATAACATGCCCCCAATTGAAAAGCAACTATATTCGATTGAGAACGAAATTAGACATGGATGGATAATCACATGCCACACCATCGAACAATAATAAGCATGTCCGATGTCATCTTAAAACACATGCATGGAGTTTAAACACTAGATTTTCAAACAAATTATTTAATATCTTTGTGAATCATATGTTGCAATCAAGTGACCATAACGTGGCATAAGTGATGCTTCTTGTATCCATTGCCATTCTTCCTCATATTTATTTTTTTATTTTATTAAATATCTAGGATACAAAAGACTATGTGTGTTGTAACTACAGCATAATCAAGATTTTCCTTAGGTCAAAACGTTTTAGTATCTTCTTCTAATATTGGTAGGTATTTGAAAATAAAGTTTGTGCCAACTTGAGGATATTTCTAAATTAATATAAAAGACTTTTCATTATTTTTTCTATGATCTTAAATTGGCTATAATATCATGGCTCCAATTTTACCATACCAAACCATTCTTGGTAAAATGTTTTCTTGTTACTAGATCATGTGTATCTTTCTTGGTTTTGATTAATTTGTTCTGAAAATTCATGAACTAATTTTATATTATCTATAGTTGTAGATGTTGGAGTCAGCGGAATATGGAAGCATGCAAACAACACAAGGAAGAAGAAGAAGAAGATGCTTGGATCACAACACACTGAGTGTATTACTAAGTGAATGTAGAAGACAAGTATCTCATTAGGGTTATTGTTGTATACTCAAGCCGAGGGAAAAAACTCCTAAAGAGGGGAAAAAGTGCCCTTGTGGTCCTAACTCTGTTCACACAAATCAATATCAAAATATATCAACAAATCCCATTAGGAATGATGTGGTGAACAAAGAGATGGCACTTGTGTATAAGGAAGTTCCAAGCTATGTGGAATGAAATCAATACACAAAAGGATGTAAGCCAAGGTTTTGCAAAAAGCTTCAAAATTTTCCATAGGTAGAGCCTTTGTAAAAAGGTGTTCAAAATTATTCTGTGTGGGCACATAAGACAAATCGACATCTTGAATAGAGAGTATTTCCTTGATAATGATAATGCACCATAATGTTCTTTGTGTGAACATGGAACACAGGGACCCTTGCAACTACCAATGGGCTCTGACTATCAGTAAAGATGGTGGTGGCAAAAGACTAATCAACACCCAAATTAGCCAAAAGGCATATGAGCCACACACGCAATAGTAGCTATGAAAGCTTCCATATACTCAAGCTCACAAGTAGAAGTATGGTAGGCTGCATCTTGCTCCATCAAGATATGCATGAGCCATAATGGTTCTCTCTCGGGATAAAACAATCCAAGTAGTGAGGTACCACTCAACTAGTGAAAGATGCCCTTAATCACGTGCCAATGCTTGAAACCTAGGCTATGCTAATCATGTTCATATGAGAGAAAGAATACTTAAGGTCAAGCCAAGTTAAGCATAAGTAAATCAAGCATGTAACAATGTGTTGATAAAGAATAACATCAAATGCATCTTGAGCATCATGAAGAATCAATAGTAAACATGTCTCCATGGGAGTGACAACAGGTTTGCGATCTTGAGGCCAAAACAATGCAGTAATATGTCAATGTATTTTATTTGACACAATGTTATCCCCCCATCAACTTCCATAAATTGAATGCCCAAATAATGATGCAAATACCCCAAATCTAACAACTCAAAAGAGGCATGCCAACAAGGCTTAAATTCAGAAATATGCTTCTTGTTAGGACCAATGAGCATCATATCATTATAGAACAATGATTAGAAGTACACCTACATGCTTAACATATCAGGTACTCTTTGTTGGAATGTTCTCAAATCCATGTGCTAGCAAGTAGGGATGTATCTTTTCATAGAAAGCATATGGTGCTTGCTTCAATCCATGCAATGCCTTTTTCAACTTGCATACTTTGTTCTCATTACCTTTCTATCAAAACCATAGGGTTGATGTACATATACTTCTTCATGTAAATCACCATTAAATAATGCAATTTTAATGTCCAAATTTTATACATCCAACCATAATGACATCTAAGTTACAAAAATGCTACAAATGGTTGTCTTTTGACATGTGAGAGAAAATATTTCATCAAAATGAATGTCCTTCTCTTGAGCATTACCTTTGGCAACAAGCCTAGCCTTGTACCTATGAACTATTCCATCAGGCTTATGTTTGAGCTTGTATACCCATTTAGTGCCAATGGAATCTTTTCAAGGAGGCAAATCAGATAAAGAACCTATACCAATCTTTATAATAGCAACATGTTTTGATTGCATAACAACCATCCATTTTTTTTATTTTGTGCTTCATTAAAAAAATAGGCTTATTCTCATCACAAACACTAGAGGGAGCCACTGCATAACAATCTAATGCAAAAGAATCATTCTAAGAGCCTGACCAAGTGACAAAGTTCCATCTAACTTTCTATCTCTAAAAGTCTAGACCAGCCATTTAGGCACATCGTTTGCCTCTTCAATGTCAGCTCTCTCATCAATCAGTGTATTATGTAAATCTAAATCAGAAATAGAATGATCTCCATCCTCATTTGAAACCTATAAAGGCTAAGAAATTGCTTCACTAGGACAAGCAATTGACATCCACCTGTAAAGAAAGGCAACAAAGTGTCATACACATCCTTTGAGTTATCAAATGTCTCCTTGGCACATGAAAGTAAGGGCTGAATTTCATCTTCTACAAAAACAACATCACAACCAACCAGAATTTATTTATTTTGTGGATGATACAAACAATAGCCTTTGCTTTCCTAATTGTATGCAACAAAAATACGTTTCACAGACTTATCATCCTATTTTAATGCATTGTTTTTCAGGCACTAATGCATATGCCAAACAACCAAAAACACAGAGATGAGCAAAAGATGGGTTGCAACCATCTCAAGAATTATATGGAGTGATAGACTACAATGCTTTGGTGGGGCAATGTTAAATTGCATATGTTGCACACATAACAGCCTCAAGCTAGAAGTTATGTGGTAAAGCTTGACTTTTGCTCATGCAACTTTCCATTTCCATGAGAGACATGTCCTTTCTCTTAGTAAGTCCATTTTTTTTAGGTGTATGTGGCATGATACATTGATTTTTTATTCCAAACTCAACTATGAATGCATCAAAATGAGAAGAAATATACCCCCTAGATTAGAACAAAGGGTGCCATTTTACATTTTGATAGATTTTCAGCCATAACTAGGATTGTTTTTTTAAGGAAATAAACACTTTAGACTTCAATTTCAATTAATAAACCCATGCATGCCTAGAAGATTCATCAATGAAAGCCATGAAGTATAGGTGATTCCCAAATGTGTCTGCATAGGACCATATGCATCATTGTAAACAAGCTACAACCTATGTGTAGCTCTAACTTAATTATCTTTAGGGAAGGTAGAACACCACATTTTACCCAAAATAAAACCATCACAACCATCATTAGAAGGTTCCTCAAGGTTGTACAAAGAGGATGTGATTTCATATTTCTATAGGTGAGACAAACTAACAAAATCCAAATGACCAAAGCATGCATGCCAAAGTTTTGCATCTAAAAAATCCTAAGAATCATGAACTACTCATATTTAATGATTCTCAAATTCTTCATCCTTGATCTTACATCCCAAGACATAAAATGCAAGAACCAAAGATATTACCACTATTCAAAAGATCATGAACTATACATCTATCATAAGAAAACTAACAACCAAGCCAATTTTATGTGCTAAAATTGATAACATATTTCTCTTCATCCTTGACACATACAAGAGATCTGATAGTGTGAGAGTACTAAAATCAATAGTATCAAGAATGATCTTTCTAACTCCCATGACAAGATAAGATGAGTTGTTTGCACATCTGGCAATATACCCTAAAAGGGAAGAATCGAGTGAAGTGAAGGAATCATGTTGCAAGGTAATATGTTTGGTTGCACCACATATACTACTCATGAGAAGATGGTTTATAGTTGTAATGAGTATCAAATGTGAATTATTCATTCCAGATAAGGTTACCACAATTATGTTTAGGTGCCAATCCCTTTGCAACAACCATGTTTGGCCTCTTTCTTCATTGCCTCTTTTGCAACCAATTTCGTACAAGTCTTAATGAGATTATCACTTACATATTTTTGTTTTTTTGTTTTCTTTTCATGGTTATCTTTCTTCTTTGATTGTGTACCGTTAGCATATTTATGTTTACTAGTAGATGAGCTCCATTTACCTTTGTCCTTCTCAACAATTAAGAAAGTTTGATCTACATTGTTCATAAATTATGTGTTTTGTCTAGATTAATCTTCTTGTAGAAAATACAAACTTACTCAAAGGTTAAGGAATTTGGATTCCTTTTGTCATTAGATAGAGATTAGAAGAAAAATTTGATAGGAATCTAGAATACTATTAAGAACAATTTGCACAAGTGAACTATCTAGTAAGGTTTCATCGATAGAAATCAATTACTCTTTCAAATCCTTTATCTTTGTCTGAAAAGTTTCCACTGAATCTCATTTATGCATAATATGTTCACTCTCCAAATGTTTTTTAAGGTAAGAAACACGGGCCTCATTTCTTACCTAGTATAACATGTTAAGAGTATCCCAAGCATCTTTTGTTGTTTTGCCTGAGCAAATGTGAGGGATAATGGCATGTTTGATAGACAAAACTATCCATGTGTGTCCATGTGCATGGCTTCCATCCCAAGGAAGCTATCTTACAATTTTTTCCATAGCAACTACATTAAGACCAATAAATTCAAGGTGATCATCTTCGAGACCACCTACATTTCCTTATTTCATAACATTCACATTGTAGGAGAACTTATTTCAACAACCTATAGGATGTTCCACAAGCCTTTTTTTACCAATACATGATGTATCATTTATGCCCACAATGGGTAGCTAGAACCGTCCAATTTGTCCTCAACAACCAAAATACGAAATACATCATTGCTTTTGGGCATGGCTATTGACTATACTATGATGAAGAAAATTGATTGTTTCTCAAAAAAGTTGAACAAAAAAACCTAGTTGAGCTTTGGAAAACCTATAATAAACTTCAAAACACTAGTAGTGGCAAACCAAAAATTATATATATGTTTGGCACAAAAGGATGAAACTACCAATCAAATATAGGGGTATCTTCCTATGAGTATTAGATGCAAAGAGTGCATATATTACTTCTCAAGTGTTCAGACCAAAAGTGCAAAAACCAAAAATGTCCCTCCCAACATCATTGAATGGCTATAAGAACCATTTTCCAAATGCAAACTCATTGATGCCATCGAATCCCGTCCTAAAGGGAAGACTCCAAACCTTAATGGTCTTATTGAGAATTTCTTTGAAGTTTTTGAAATTCCTTGAAGGTATCCTTTAGCATGGTTTTTCTCAAGGCCATCAAATTTGATGGACTACCTAGATGCCTAAATGTGAGGTGATCAGGTTGATTCATAAGGGTCAACAAGAACTACATTGATAATTGACAATTGATAACCATGAATCATATGAGTTACAAGATTATTGCAAAATCCTTAGCAAATCAAATCATGAATCACCTTTGATGCTAAACTCATAAAAAATAAAAAATTTTCATCAAGTGAAGGTCAATTTTAGAAGTAACTATTGATAATTGGGAAGTATTGGAGCATGCTAAAGAGTCAGGTCAAAAGCTTAATTTTTTTTAACTGACTTTGATAGAGCTTGTAACAAATTAGGATGGGGATTGATTCTTCAATCCCTTAAGGACTTATGCCTCAAAAAAAAAATCAAAATTGTTTCCACTCTTTTGGGGAGAATCCTTAGCTTAGATAAATATGAATGGTAAATATTTGCTCCATTTGAAATTGAAAGATTTATTAAGTTAGGTTGTCTGGCAGCCCCTCTACTATTTGATATCAATATTGATGGTCTCAGTTGCATGATCTACAAGAGGATCCACTCAAGATTCATCAAAGGTGTTTCCCTTCCTCAAGAATCAAAGCAACGTGCTTAGGATGTTTTTTGATGATACTAATGTATTTCTTTGCAACGTTATTGGGTGCACCAAAGAATTCTAAAATTGGTTGGAAATCTTCTACATTGTCTTTTGATCCAAGGTCAACCATAGAAAGAACAAATTTAAGGCCTTAGTTCAACACCCTCAACAATTCATAGGAGACCAAAGGTGCATAGAAATTGACTCTCATGAAAGCTTCAAAATATTAGGCGTTTCCATGGGATTCAAAGTTTTGATGACTCAAGAATGGGTTGGGTGTTAACAAGCTTGAGAGGAAGAGCCCAACACATTTTGTTGAATGTAGATAGTAATTTCATATTGATCAAGACATTCTTAACTCCCTTTGTTATATATTTCCTCTTCTACTGGATACAAAGGCATGCTTAACTTGGAAACAGAACACAAAAACCTTCTTAGGATGGGGGGAACATAATAGGCATGCCTAAGGTTAAGTGGGATATTTTTGCTAGCCCAAATAATCTCGATGGATTGGGTATTCTCAATGTTATGGGGTTAGCTAACAAACTTGAAGCTAAGTGGATGATCAAGGCCTAAATTACCAACTTCGAGTCATGGAAAAAATTGATATTCAAACAGCCATAATGTGTGTCTCTCTAGTGCCCCAAGATAGAAAAACCATGAATACATCATGCTTCTTTTGTCTTCTATTTTGATGATCCCCAAACGATCAAGGCTAGTGAATTTTTTCTAGAAAACTTGGAACAATACAATGCCCCATTACTATTTAAGTTATGACTCAAAATGGGTGGCGAGCATCAAGGCTACTACTCTTCTCTAGAAACCTTGGAACAATACAATGCCCTATTACTATTTAACTTATGAATCAAAATAGTTTTTTAAGTTCTATTTGGTATTCCATCTTTGTTATTGATCTGATTGAGGTACCACAATTTAAAGACATCTTTGGAAAAATACTAGAAGCAATTGGATCATAAAAGAAGAAATCGATATTATCCTAATTTTTTATTATAAATATTTGTGCCTTCTTCTCAATTCTATCCAATCTTGGGAATTCAAGGACTTGCACCTGTTGTATTTTACTTGCAATCCTCACTTGAAGGGTCTAAGATGGAACAATGGTAACATAATAGAAGTATTCTTGGATAGAGTGACCATGTAGAACCAAATAAGGAAACATGTTCTTACAAATGAAAATAGTGTGACACTCAAAAGAGTGAGTAGAACATGAAATGGGATATCTCACATATGGATCAGAGTGAGATTTGCAAGAGCATAGAGCGAGCTTTCTAACTTCTAGTCTATTATAAAGTGAAGAGAGGAACCCCTTGCATAGACTTGGAGAGAGGCCCCTCAAAATACATCCAATGTGGGATAAATCTCCTGAAGAAGAATGAAGTCTCCCAAATACAACTAGATTGATAAAAATAGAGACGTAATCATAGAAATGAACTAGAGATGAAATAGTAGAGGATATTTCCTTCAACATGCCCTTTGTAGTTCCCTTTTGGAGAGGTTGAATGCTAAAGAGGTCCACCAAGCACTAGAGTGGTACTAGAGGTAAATCCTTTCTGAACATGTCCACCAAGTTCTCTTTAGGTGTACAATGCTCCAAAATAATCTCTTGGGATAAGATCTTCTTAAAGATAGTGATACTAGAACTTGATGTGCTTTATTTGAGCATGAAGAGTGGATTCTTAGAAATGTCCAAGGCATGATTACTATTGATGTGGATGCATATAGGAACATCCTACAAAAAACCAATGCTAGATAATAAATAGTGAAGAAATGATGCTCAATACTCAACCTCTATGGATGGAAGAGAAATTGTAAGGTGCTTCTGAATTGCCCAAGAAATTGATCTTGTGAGAAGCAAGAATACATATCTCGAAATGGAATGATGAGAGTCTAGTTTGACAACCTAGTTGGAATCAGAATCTCCAATGACATCAGTGCCCCTCTGTAACAAAGACCATGATGCTGATTTTGGGCTAAGTATCCTAGTAGTATTTGAGCATCTTGAGTGTGTATGAAGAGGTCGATGGGAGAAATGACTAAGAACACCAACTACGTATGAGATGTTCATTCTTGTGTTGGTCAACTAGATTAAAGAACCAACAAGTCGTCAATAGACATGCACATCAATAATGTGGTGTTGTGTCATCCAACACTAACTTGATGTTGGGATCTAGAGGTGTAGAAATCAAACAACAATAGTGCATTTTATACCTAGAGAGGAGATCAAAATAGTATTTCCTCTAAGAAAAAAATATACATTCATGTACCTACTAGATCCATACCTAAGAAACTATAAATTAGTCCAATATCAATCATCAAGTACTCTTGATGAATTTGGTTTATGAATTTTGATGTGATCAATAGCAAAAATAGTCAAGATTAGATCATCAACATATAGTATACCAAAGACAAGCAAAGAATCATGCTCATATAGATGACGTTCGACATCCACTAAAATTTGATGAAATCCATGTCCTCAACGGAGTGTATTTTTTTGTACCATGCATGAGTTGTTTGCTTTAGATTATAGAGTACTTTATGAAGTTTATAGAATTGATTTTCTTTGTCTTTAAATTTAAAGCCTTTGGGTTTTTCAACATATACTTATTCTTGAAGATCACCAATAAGAAAGGCACTCTTCACATCTAATTGATAGATAGGTCAATGATTATGATCATTGAGAGCAAACATCATTTAGATAGTAGTGAATTGTGCAATGGCAGCAAATGTTTCTTTGCATCCCATGTCATGAATATGCTTGTATTCTTTATCGACTAAGTGGTCTTTGTATTTTTCTAATGTTCCATCTGATTTGCATTTGATTTCTAGACCCACTAAACCTTAATGACTTGATAGTTAGGTGACATTAGTGTAAGATTCCAAGTTTTGTTTCTTGAATAGCTTGGATCTCACTTTGCATTGCTTCTTCCCCTTTTTGTGCCCCTCTAATTCTTTATAGGTAGATAGTTTAGATATTTCTTCTTTATTGGTAGATAGTTTTGTTATTTCTTGAATTCTATACATGACTGTATAATTGGCTTTTATCTTAATGTTGCCACTCAAAAGTCTTTGAAATCTTCTTGGTTGCTAAGAAGTGCTAGCCTTTGAATGTCATGCAATTGTTAGAATTTGTATTGCTTACTGTGTTCAATGAAAGGTGCTTATTTGACGTAGAAGCAAGTTTGCATCTATCTTCCTTAGGTATATCCACATATGCATCACTGCCAAATACTCTAAATAGTAAGCCCAAACGTTGTCATTTTATGAAATGGACTTGTAAATCCTTTATTGAGTATGTGCATGGAAATGTGTACGACTTCATCCCAGAACTTCAAAGGTAGATTCTTGTTATGTAACATGGTCCTTCCCATTTCCATAGAACTTTATATATTTCTTTTCTTCAACCCCATTTTGATATGGAATATGAAGTTGTGTAACTTGATGTTTGATGCTTTGTTTTAAGAAATTTGTCAAATTTGTGGTTAGATTGTATAGTCTTCAATGAGGTGGATGATTTCTTCTCCAATTGATAACTCCACTCTTTGAAACTTTTCCACCACTGAAAGATTGTATAGTCTTCAATGAGGTGGATGATTTGTTCTCTAATTGATAACTCCACTCTTTGAGATTGGAAAAGGCCTCGATATTGACTTAAGAAAAGACAACCATATAGACCTAATTTGGTCATCTACTAAGAGACAAAAATAGAGAGACCCACTAAGAGAAGGTGTACTCATAGGGAACACTTGGACGTAGACTTGTTTAATAGTAAAAGGCATCCAAACTTTCTCCCATGGTGGTTCTTGCCCTTGATTATAAAGAGGTGTTACAAAAGCTCCATTATTTTTAGGGATTTTGTTAAGATGACATCCAACCATATCTTCGCTCGATATTTAACATCCACACAAAGCTAAATTCCTTTCATAGTCTTGTAATTAGGATTTAACTTTGGTCACTAGATTGTGTGGTGGATTATGAAATTGTGAGATTTAGCTTATAAAGCATAGATCTTACAGAGTTTCTTATCTTCATATAAATTTCTAGGGATTTCTCATGCTTCATGGGATGTCTTAAAACTAGTGATATGACCTTTTTTGAAATCATCGCATGCTAAGAGAAGTTTTCCTAGGGCACGTTTATCTTTGATAGTCAAGATATGCCAAGAATATAAATCATTAGACTAACAGGTGCTGGTTCAGAGCCATCTACAACTTCATATAGAAGGTTGATGTATAAGTATGCTTTCATAATCTCCTTCAAGAGGTTATAGTTTCTTCCATTGACTAGCTCATATTTAGGCATAAACGTGTGGATAAAATGGGATTCATGAAAAGGCATTCAATAATGATGACATGTTGCAAAATTCAAAAATTGGAACTTCACAATGTCACCATAATTTGCAAAAAAACTATTTAGAGTCGAGACAATTTATGCACGAGGGTTTAGAATAGCCCTTGGATGAACAAGTGAAGTTGAGACACAAAAGCTTATCTTATTGCTTGCTTACAAAACGAGCACTTAGTGCCAAAAGTGCACTTGGGATAACAAAGAAGTAAAGTGGTATATATTATCTTTTGAATGCGTTCCCTTGGTGACATTAAAACAAGCAATAATAATTGACTCCTAAAAATCTCTTTACATGATGTACGTGTCAAAAGTTCACTTATTTTATAAATGATTATTTAAACTCGTGGAGTCAAACATCCCTTGATGACTAAATGAAGTACAAGTTGCAAGATTTTATATTAACCATACGTCTTCATTGAGGTTGGTTCTTCAACTCAAGCAAAAAATGGTTTTAATTGACCTCATGCAACCTATGAGGGCTTTGAGGTAGGTTAGTGATTTCATTCCTTGTAGTTTTTTTCTTGTCTGATATCCATGGTGCATGTGAAGTAGATAATCAATCAAATTTGATCCACAAATACAACCACTTTTCCATGGATTTAGGAGAGTCTCTCTATTCAATCAGTGTATTAAGCAATAGATTGATACATTTTTAAATACGTATGCCTTGGATGTAACAAATGGAAGTGTATGAAAGAGGAATTGTATCCAATTTAAAATTTATTTCTCCATCAAACATCTCTATTGTTTATGTCAATTACAGATATGCATATGATTTCCATCGACATGATCAAGTTGACCATCATGTAGATGATGTCATTCCATAAAATAATGAGTGTCACCTTTTCATACTACCATATTTAAATGTTTAGACTAACAAAAATCCAAAGACTGCCCACATATTGTGAAAATACTATGACTTGATGTTTATAAACCTAAGCATTCTCCAAAACCTACTGAACCATGCATAGTCACATCAGGATATCTTGAATTTATATTTTTCAAATAGAGATGAACTTCCATATCATTTCCATTCAAGAATTTTTCAAGTTTCTCGATGAGTGGTTTCACATACACATCAATGTTTTTCGCTTTGTATTTCCTTAGCACAACTAATTCCAACATGAATTGATCCTGTTCGATAGCTAATTATAGTAGAATGTTATAAATCACTAGCCATAAACGGCCATTTACTCTAATAAAAGGTTTCCAATCCATGTGGATTCACTCCATCCTTGCTAGATTGGGATGCAAAAATTTTGTACTTCAACTTAAGCCGAGGCCTTTTTTCGGGGGTCTATTCCTTTGAATATAAAGGCACATTATATTTCTGATCACGTGATCTAGTAGAAGCATAGATAATACAATACAACGAGAAAAATATATCTCATTCATCTTCGGAAGGGTGGAAAATTATTGAAGCATTTTGTTTGATGTGAATTAACAAAATGAAATTCATGTATTTTATTTTAATCCATTTCTATTGAAGTCGAAAGATTTATGTGCACTTGAATAATGTAAAGAATCCACTCATATTTGTATCCAACCATCCATCAATAGTTTATATGTCCATAAAAGAAAGGCATGATTGAATTAAAACGATATGGCCATTCTTCTATAAGAAACGGTGAGCCAATTTTCTTAATGTGACTTTGAAACTTTGTGCATTTTATCACGTTTTCCTTCCCTTTTTTTCCCTCATTTGTGCATCCATTGTCATCAATGAAGAAGAATTGATCATGTGCGTCATTTTCTATTTTCAAAGAATTTTTTATTGAGTCATATTCTATTTTAAAGCATTGGACTATGTAAATATATCTTTTTTCGTTGAAATTCAATTTTACAATCATGTATGTATATTACAAATCCTCTTTTTTGAGATATGTAACATGATTTTACCAAAATATCAGAATCAAAGTGACCATCTCTATGTGCATGACCATTGTATATCTTTTTTTCTATATATTTTTATAGTTCTATAAAGCATATGGGAATGCCAATTTTTTTCTCTAAAAGGAAACACGCATCACTCCCATACATCTATGATTGTAATTATAACTCTCTCTCTCTCTCTCTCTCTCTATCTATCTATCTATCTATCTATCTATCTATATACACACACACACACACACACACATATATATATATATATATATATATATATATATGTGTGTGTGTGTGTGTGTGTGTGTGTGTGTATGTATGTGTGTGTGTGTGTATGTATGTATGTATGTATGTATGTATGTATGTATGTATGTATGTATGTATGTATGTATGTATGTATATATATATGTGTGTGTGTGTGTGTGTATGTGTTTGTGTTTGTGTGTGTATGTGTTTGTGTGTGTGTAGATACATACATACATGAATATATGCATACATACATGCATACATGCATGCATAAATGCATGTATACATACATACATACATACATACATGCATGCATACATAAATTTACATAAAAGTGTGTATCTAATGTAGATACAATCAACTTTTTATATTGTTATGGTTTTAAGGTTATGTTAGGCTTCTTGTGTTTGCTAAATTTTTCATATATTTGGGTTTTCTTTATCTCATTCGGGCTTATAGTCTTTTGAAAGAATTTCTACGTTGTTTAAGGTTTTAGGTTTTTGTTTACTTTTAGGCATTTAAATTTTTATTAGGGTTTTATTGTTTTTAGGGTTTTGCTTTTTTTTGTTCTTTATTTGTACCCTAATATTTCTTATGGATTTTAGTATTTTAACGTTATAGTAGTTCTCTCATGTATTCAAGGTGTTTATCCATGTGGTTTTTTCATATTTAGGGTTTTCTAGGTTTGTGGGTTTCAAAAAAGTATCTATATTTCTAATTTACTATGGTATTTTTATTTTTAAGGGTCTAGACTTTACATAGGGTTTTTTGGGAATTTTTTAGGGATTTAAGTTTTTTTATCAGTTTTTACTATTTTAAGGATTTTTAGGCTTTTCATGTATATATATATATATTATATTTTAATTTTTCCTTGTTATTAAGGTTTCTTAAGATATTTATAGTTTTTATTTTATTTTTAGGTTTTTAAGGTCATGTTATAATTTTTGTATTATTGAGGTTTTATTATTGTATTTCTTTAGGTATGGAGTAATTACTAAGCTAGGTTAGTGTTTTTGGAAATTTTAATAATATTCTATATTTTTCAATTATTAGGATATTTAACATTTGTAAAATTTTTAAAGGTTACAATATAGTTTATGTGTTTCTTATTAGGATTTTTGTAAGCACTTAGTATTTATTAGGTTAAAATAGCGTTCAAAATATTTTTGAAGTTCTAAAGTTATTAGAGTTCTTAATGTTCTTTGGATTTCAAGGTTATACTAGGGATTTGCATTTTCTTGGAGTTCTTTTTTCCCGAGGAAATTTTAAGTACTTAGGATCTACTATGATTCCACAACTAAAGAAGAAAACCTTGAGAGAGAGAGAGAGTGAGTGGTCTATAATAGGCTCAACACTCCGAGATATGTATGGAAAGAAAGTGATTGGCTCCTGAAAAAAGGACCCACCTTGTGCTCCCATGGAAGGGACACAATAAAAGCAAAGTTGATCATAGGGAGCTATTGACTAACATGGTTGTAAAGAAGAAATAATACATGAAAGAGAAGAGATAAAATTGCACCCATAGCTTGAAATTATCACCCTCTCCTTCAATCTTCATGGTCTCATGGATCCATAAAGAACAATCACCATAAACCAGTGGATGAAGGAAAGGAGTTTACACTCAAATATCATTTATCTTCAAGAAGTGAAGATAACAAAGAGACCTCATGGAATGGTTGCATAAGATCTCTTAGCACCACTTCTTAGTGAAAATGCAGTGCACTTCTCAATGGATCATGAATTCGACCTTGCTAGCACTTGAAAAAATGTATCTCCTTATTCAAAGACTCTAAGAGATATCTCTTTTCAACATATCCTTTAGCCTTATCATCTACTTGTTGCATCTTAGCTTTAGCTATTTCTAAGTTATCTTGGAGGTTTTCTATGAACTCTATAGCACTAGGAAATTTCTTTGGCATTCATATGGTATGGGAGGGGATTTAAGCCATAATTCAAAAGGAGATATCCCAGACACCTTATGAGGTCTAAGGTTATATGAGAACTCTACTAATGTCAAATAACTATCCCAATCTACCTGTTGCTCAAACATATATGCCTTCAACATGTCCTCTAATATCTGGTTGACACTTTCATTCTAACCATCTATCTGTAGATGATCTGACTTTTTAAGTCAATGAGCATATCTCACTTGAAGATCTAGTTGACTACAAAAATATTTGAGTCTATGGTGATCTATGTGTACTTTAAATTTTTCACCATAATGATGGTGTCCCCACACTTCAAGAGCATGCATCATTGGATACAAATCCTATTTGTGCATTGGCCAATTGCATTGTGTATTATTCAATTTTCTTACTTTCAAAAGCTATAGGCCTGCCATCTTAGCTCAAAACAGCCCATATGGATATGCCACTACCACTTTTCTCAATTTCAAATGGCTTCTTTGGATCGACCACTTTGAGTATTGGATCCTCTAAAATTTGGTTCTTCAGAGTATCAAAACTATTGTGTTGTTCTTCCTTCCATGCAAATAGGACTTTGCCTTGAAGCAAATTTTCCATAGGTGTTGTTATCAACAAATAAGATGAAATGAATTTCTAATAGAAACCAAGAAGACCTAGAAATGATTTAATTTTACCCTCATCCTCAAGATTTAGCCATTCTTAGATTAGTAAAACCTTCTTGGGATCCATCAGGACCTTGTCAACCAAGAATTCCTAGAAATGATTGAATTTGACCCTCATTCTCAAGATTTGGCCATTCTAAGATTAGTAAAACCTTCTTGGGATCCATGAGGACCTTGTCATCCAAAACTATATGCCCTAGATACTCTATCCCTAAAAGAAATAATCGAGTTTTATCAAGATTCACAAACAATCGATTTTCTTTTATTTCATTCAACACTAATCTTAAATGACTTTCATGTTCATGCATTGACTTACTATACACTAAAAATCACCTAAAAGATCCATAGCAAACTTTCCAATGAAGGATGCAAAATGTCATTCATTAACATCACGAAAGAGTGGCACATGCATTAGTAAGACTAAATTGGGCCCTAGAAGTTTTCTTATATATATCCTTCTCTTTGACTCTAATTTTGCAATAGCCACTCTTTACTATATTGCTCAACCTAGAGCATCAAGTAGATCATGTATTATGCACATGGGGTGCCTATGCTTGATGATATTCCCATTGAGTGCATCGTGATTTATGCACATCTGATAACAATGGGTACCCCTCTGACTAGATGAGAATTAATAACATTGTGTGGAGCCCCTCTCAAAGAGTACTTTGATAGGTTGTCCTACCATGACTCCTCTCATGACTCTGAGCTCCATGTCTAAGAACTCAAAACATGTGCCATTGGTGATAGCACAACATCTAGAACAAAGGGTACCATTTTAGTGATTTTCATGGCCACCACAGGAGATGATATCTAAGATGGGCACTCACCAAAATCCTCATCTATGTCACGGTGGGAATAGAATTATTAAAATCCCTCTCAGCTATGGAAAATAATCTTCTTTTAGCCCGTGAAACTATTTTGATCATGTTCTTTTATTTAGCCTCTTTCTAAGGTTATGCACTAATAAGAATTGGAGCACTCAAAGAAGACGGTCAATTCATCTTAGTCCAAGAGGACCTCTAACCCTGGGAGCGTAGGCCTCTATCACCATCCTCATAGACTAGAACCATTTCCATTACTTGTGCCAAAAAGTGACACCACTCCTTTTTAACATGATGTCAGATAGTTTCTCTCAAGCCTATCACAAATTTATAGACCTGGAGAAACTCTGGGATGGAATATGATACTTCTAAAAGTACCTCCCTATACTTATCTGCATATTCTTGAATAGTTTGGTTTCTCTTACTAATGAAAAACCATGTGTCAAGTGCCCTAGGCCTCTAATCGATTGGCACAAAATTATTATAGAACAAGTCTTTGAATTGTTCCCATGTAGTGGGCACTTTCTTGTTTGCTTAATCTTACACAACTAGTTATGGGTTATGTCCATGAGGTTATATGTTGCCTACCAAATCTTATTTCTATTGTCCATGATTTGGCATAGGTGAAAATGCAATTCCCACTTGTTGAGACACTACTCAACAATGTTAATAATGTGGGCACTTGTAGATCCATGGTAATGATGCGGCTTAAGTTCCTTAAGTTGCCACCTAGTCTTTCTTATTAGGATACCCTCACTAGATACTTCTAGATTGTGGCATGCACCTAGATCTCCTAATTTAGTCCCAGATGCCCCAACATCATGCATGGCCTCATCCTTCTTAAAGATACATATATGTTCCAAAATGGTGTTAAGGTTATTATCTAGGTGGAAAATCTTTTGACACATGGTCTCTATAGACTTTAAGGAGCGCTCTATCATGTCTATGTCTTCTTGGTGTGAGGAGGAGAGTCTTGACTCCATATATACAAGGATGTTTTTTTTTTGTTTTAGTTTGATTTTTTTACGTTTATAAGTGTGTATATACAACTAACAAATAATTACTCGCTTTTGTAAAAAAGAAATAAGAATATGACTATATGCACGTGAATATGCTTTCTACAATGATTCAAAAAAGCATGCATAAGAAATTTTTTTTTATTTTGACAACATTTTGGTAGTTTTTTGGTAATATTAAAAAGAAAACATAGTGTTTTACATGCACTTTGAAAAATATGTGCGTTTTTAAGCACAATTTGTCACCAAAAACCATAGGAAACTACATGCTTTTTGAAAAAGACATGTGTTTGTGGCATGGATTACAACAATAAACTTGGGGAACTACACACCCTTTCTTTCTTCTTCTAATACTTAATTCAAAAGCATGCTACCAAAACTACTTGAAAACTTAAGCAAAAGTGTATAAGTTTATACACATGTTTTTAAGCATCCATGCAAATATAAAAACTAAATTTTTGCTTTACATGGAAATTAATGCACAAAAAAGAGATTTGTGGAAGCAAATATTGACAAAAAAAACTTATCTTAAGTTGAGATAATCCATGTGTAGAGGTGGCACAAAGAATAAAAATTCTCATGAACCACTTTTGGACACTTCGGAGATGAAATGTGTATCTTCAATTAGATCCTATGAATCTTCTCATGCATGAACACTCAACTTCAAAGCTTTGCATGTCAAAGTTTTAAAGGCCAAATAGTTGGTTCCAAGTAATCTTTTGATATGTATCCAAACAAATAATCCAATGCAATTGAAAGCACTCGAATTAGAGCTACATGGAGAGAGATATGTTCCAAGTAGTGAGGATAGGTTCTAAGAAGAGGCTCCCTAGAGAAGGTTAGATGAAGAAAATAGACCTCCAAGAGCTCTCAAAGCTCCACATAGGCATGAGAACTCCATAGAAGGGTGCTCAAGGTACAATCTTGGAAGAAAAAATTCATTATGCATGTTAGAAATCACTCTTATATTGCTAATTAGACAGTTGAGGGTAAAGTGGGATCTTCCAAGCCTTGTGGTTGGTGCCTAGTAGGAATGGTGCACAACATTATGCCTCTTCAAGTGGTTCCTAGAGTTCATCCCAAATAATTCAAAAATGTCATGATATTTTCTTTAGGTGGAACTCCCTAAGCTTCCCTACTTCCTTTATGGACTCGTTAGGGAGATCATTATGCCCACAGTGGTTGACCATTGACCTCTAGGGAAGATGTCGATGGTTTCATCTATGAAGGTGCAACATACTTGTTCAATGCGAGATGACACTCTCAAATTTGCATGGAAGTGGATCTTAACTTGGATCTACCCTCCAAAATCAACATAGACATCATTCAAGAGAAGCTTGTTGAGTAGGAAATAGTATACAAAAACTTGCTTAATGCATGCTTTCACACAGAGGTGCAAGGCCATAGGATCAAAGAATGCCTCCTAAGACAAAAATCATTAAGAACTAAATAAGATAAGGGAAATGTGCAGGTTAAGATTAACAAAGTCACTTTAACTGAACATGTTGATGTGTGTGCCTCTAAAGAACATTCATAGGAATCAGAGAAAGTTAAAGAAATGCAACTCAAAGGAAATAATGTTGAGCCCTTCACGAAAGCAACATGTAGAAAGAAAAGAATCCCCAAAGGTGATTTAGGGATGAGTCCCTATTTCTCGGTCCCTGAAACAAATATCTTCCAAAATCTCAAAAAGGAGATCAATCTTTTAGACTACTCGAATGAAATGAATCAGCACAATTGATGAGAAAACCCCAAAGAATCATACCAAAAGAAATCAACTCAATAAAGAAGGACACAAAAAAGAGGATAACCTTGACAATGAAAGTTTGATTATTGGATCTACGATTCCTAATCAGGTTTTAGAACCATTTGTAATGGTGGTTTCTCAGAATGGAAAACACCCAACAAGGTTCCCTTAGAAGAGATCCCTCAAAGTATGACTCCTATGTCACGAGCCCTCAACTTCAAGAATAAGAGACAAAGATAAAAACAAGAAAATGAGACACAAGTTCCTAAACCCGAAAATCTCTTCCTTCATAAATTACTGTTGTTTCACTCAATGTCCAAGGGCTATCAGACCCCTCACGAGTTCCCATGTTTGTTCAATGACTTCGAGACAAAATTGTCAACCCAGACTTCGTATGTCTTCAAGAGATCAAAATTGATGGTTTTGAACTTCAAAAGAGACTTAAAAGTATCTCAGCATCTTGTTTGTGTTTCACCACACAACACCTACAATGGAGCAATGGTGCAGTTATAGGCTTCAAACCAATCAGGCATGCTTTCTTGGTGGAGACCTTGGTAAATTGGAACCATCATTGGGTTGCTACTTCTTTTTTAGGGCCCTCTCTAGTTCACCATTTCTTCTATGATAGATGTGAACAAAGAGAATGAATTATTACCAATGAGGGAGAATGTTGGGGCTAGGTTAAGCTCCACCATGATCTGGTGGAACTTAAAGATTACCATAGATTCTCTTGGTCGAACCTCTAGTGGAGTACTGATTTGTGAAAATCTAGATTGGATAGAAGCCATATTACACATAGTATCATTGATGTGTTGGGTCCCCCATCTTTCTCTCAATTTGTGGACTTGGTTTTTGTTGGAGTTTAGGTCTCCGAAAAAGGAGACGATGTCTAAATTGGCCCTATATTCATGGACATGTGGCATCCTCTCATTGAGAGCAAGAGAATTGATTCTTATGTGGCTAATTCTACACTAGGGAATTTTGATCAATTTCAAAGCTAATAAGATTTATGGGGCTCCTCAATTGTGTAAATTCTTTGTTTGTGGTAGAGAAGACTTGGGTCACCTCTTCTTTTTGTGTCGTAGGAGTCACTGAGTCTGGCAAGCTATTGCCAACATTTAAGTTTATAGATTCAAATCAATTGTAAGCAAGCATTACTTGGACAAGTGATAGGTTTTTCTTCTACCATGTGGCATGCCATCAGAATGGAAGTGCTCTCAAAGATATGGGAAGAAAGATGTGTGAACAAATTTAATGTTCATCCAAAATAATGGTCGATTGAAAACTCCCTTAGCCTGTTAGGCAGAAGAATATGTAATTGTGAGAAGTCTCCTCCCTTCATGCATCATAGGATTTTTTTTATTTTCCAATAATAAGATTAAATGTAAGTGGACCACAAATGAGGGTGATAAAAAGTTTACATAATCTTCTCTACAACTCTCTCTAAAACATAGGTTTCCTACCGAATTCAAGCCATTATAGTTGTTGCACCTTTGGGCCATCCTACCCCTGCTCCATGGGATATGGGGGATCCCAAGGGCACTATGCCCCTTCACTATACATTTTTTTTTTTTATTAATTCAGGCAAGGGAGACTAGGTCTTGGCCCAACTTCCTCTTTGAAAAAAAATGGATCTTTCACTAGAAATATAAAACTTATCAATGTTACATAACTAAGAAGGGAGAAAAATATGTTACTAAATAAAAAATTAAAAAAGATTTGCAAGTACTTTTAAGTTTTTTTAGTATATTTTGGTGGTGATGTGTGTCAACATACTTAGGAATATCAGAGAACTTTTATCCCTCTTGATAAGGTTTTTCTTCTCTCAACTTCTATATATGCTCGTAACCCTAATGGGATACTTATCATTGTACATCCCACACTTAGTAATGCATTATGTGTTGTTCTCATAAGCATCTCCTTATTTCTCATATTTGTGTGTGTGTGTGTGTGTGTTCTTGCTTCCCAAACTCCAATAATTGGAATCAAAGTAGGTTGTTGCTTCTTGAGGAGCATCATCCGTACATCCCCATTCACTTTCTCATATTGCCAAAACATTTTGTGAGTGCTATTAGTGTGATATAAAAAAACATCTTGAAGATATTCTTGAATCAAACATAGATTTGAGCTTGTTTCTACCTCAAAATGTATTATGCAATGATTGCAAGAAATTCCATCATTTTATATGAATGTTTCAAAATTTTCTTTGCCAATGTAAGCATCTCAAATCGTATTACAAGAATAATCGAGCTCCATAGAGAAAAAGTAATATTGACTTTTCCAAGAAACAATCAATTTTTTGCATCAATATATAGTCATTAGCCATAGCTAAGAACAATGGTTTATTTTTCATATTGTTTGTTTAAGAAAGTTGAATGCTTCCAACTATTAATTATGGTCACACATGATGCACCAAGTAGTGATTGCAAAGAGATTGTGGAATAATGTGCAAGGTGTTAAGATACATCCTATTACAACTACAGCTGGCATTGAAGATATTGTAGGTTCTAGTTTTAGTGCAATTCCTATTTCTAGTCCTCTTGCAAGTCCTATTTAGACTATATCAAGTGCACCACCATCATCTCAGCCATTTTAGAGAAACTTTGATAGCTTGGTAGAGGTGCATAGGCACATGCCTTGATTGCTTTGTCTATTAAGCATGACATGATCCCTACTCATAGAAAATAGCTAAGGATCCTTGTGATACTTGTGTCACATTCTAACAGGCAACAAATCAAGCCCATGTTTACAATTTGACCATGATACAAGAAAGGCCCATAATTCTAGAAACACCCATAGAAACATGCCTTGATGATCATGCCTAAGAAGATCCTTTCCCTTAAAGCCTTAGTTGATTCAGGCATCTCCTAATGTTTTATCGATGAAGGATTGGTAAAGAAGCATAGAGTTCCAATACTTAAAAAGAAAAAACGTGTAAGAGTTGAGGTACTAGATGACAACCTCTAGCACCTAGCAAGATTGAAACCAAAACATTAAGAGTAATTCTTAGCGACCATGATTTGTACATCTATTCCAATGTAATGCCAAGTCCAAAAAATCCTATTATCATCAAAATACCTTGGCTCAAGAGACATGATCCAAAAATTGATTGGGATAAGAATAAGATCGTTCAATGAGACACTCAAAGGAATCCACCATATGAAGGATCCAAATCCTTTATGCACTCAGTAAAAAAGGAGCTGACATACATGATCTATGCCATACCAGCACAAGATTCCAAGAAAGACATTCCTGTTAAGCTAGTAAGCCAGTATCAAAATTTCCAAGATTTCTTTGAAAATAAGAATGCATATATCTTGCTAGAATATAGGCCTTATAAGTGTCTCATAGAACTTCAAGGGGGAGCAAAACCACACTTCAGAGCCATCTATAGATTATCCCCTCAAGAGCTTACAAAATTACGCAAGAACATTGATGAAAACCAAGCCAAAAAAATATTGACATTCAAAGTCCTTGTGAGAGCCCCTATCCTATTTTTAAGAAGAAGGATGGAATGCTCCAAATGTGTGTATATTTTCATGATTCAAATAAAATTACCATTAAAAATAGATATCCTCTACCACTCATGTCAGAGCTTCTAAACTGACTTGGAAAGGGAATTTTTTTCACAAAGATTGATCTTTGAGGGGCTTAGAAGCTTGTTAGAATCAAAGAAGGAGATGAATGGACGGCATCCTCCACACAAGGTATGGACATTTTGAATATTCCATTATGCCATTCTGTCTCACAAATGCTCCAACGCTTTTCAAACACATGATAAATGATATATTTTTAGGATATCAAAATGATTTTGTATTCATATATCTAGATGATATCTGGATATTCTCATAAAGATCTAGAGGAGTATGAATGCCATGTAATTTGGTTCTAGAGAAATAAGAGAAAAATGATTATATGCAAAGTTTGAGAAATGATCCTTCCATCAAAGAGAAGTGGAATTCTTAGGGTATGTTGTCTCAAAAAAGGAATGTTCATGGGCCCTAAGAAGATGTTGATATATTTACGTAGTGATGTGTGTGAACACACTAGGACCGCCGGGGCACTTTTTTCCCTCTTTAGGAGGTTTTTTTCCCCCGGCTTGTATATACGCCTATTGCCCTAATGGGCTACTTATCTTTGTACATTCTCTAGTAATACATTCAGTATTGTGTGTTTGTGCTCCAAGCTTCTTCTTCTTCCTTGTGTTGTTCGTGTGCTTCAGCAGACGTCTAACTCCGACAATTGGTATCAGAGCAGGTCGTCGCTTCATCTAGGGCGCCGTCGACACTCCTCCATTTGTAGTCTCAGAATCGCACAAATTTTGGTGAGCATACTCAGCGCATTTCCGAGATCAAAACGGCTTTGCTCTGTGGTGCCGAAATCGCGATATGAGCTCGTTTCGGCCTTCGAACGCACTATCGTAGCGCTTTTGCAGGCTATTTCGTCTTTTTGTGCCAAAGGTATATACCAGTTTTTGTTCACCATTTTAAGCATCTCGAAGTCTACTACAGGTTTAGTAGAACTTGTCTGGGCAGTTCCGTTCAACTTTTTGAGATACAGTCAATTTTCTGCATCAAGGTATTTTAGTCACCGGCCATGGCTGAAAGCAGTGATGTATTCCGTATGTTGGCTGTTGAGGATAAGTTGGATGGTACCAACTACCCATTATGGGCTTATATGATGCGACATGTATTGGTTGCAAAAGGATTATGGAACATTGTGGAGGGTGTTGAAAGACGTCATGTTACACCTGTAACAACAGGTACTACAAATACAGGTGCTAGACCTGATGAAGATGGTGTCGAAGATGATATAGTGCAGATTTCTGTTCCTGCTGCTATTTCTGCTCCACCTACTGCAGAGGAGATTCGTTGGGATGGCAGAGATGCCCAGGCACATGCATTGATAGCTTTGTCTGTGCCATTATTCCTCATATTCGCTCTTGCAGAACAGCTAAGGATGCTTGGGATACACTTACCACATTGTACCAAGCTAGGAATGAGGCTCGTGTTGCTTACCTCCGAAAATAGTTGGAGAGTGAGCACATGAATGAAGGTGATTCTATGGACAGTTTCCTAACAAAGATCAAAGACTTGAAGTAATAGTTGATTTCTGCTGATGAGGTTATACCAGATAGCTCACTTGTGCAGACCGTTCTGAATGGTCTTCCTGATTCATATCAGAGTTTTGCTTCTACTCTTCGGTTGATGATGAAAGGCAATCCAAATGCCTTGTCATTTGAGGAGTTATTCTCTATTCTATTGTAGGAAGATCAGTCCAGGCAGAACAGGTCCATTATGCGTGTTGCAGATCAAGCTTTCTTGGCTAGTCAAAAGGGCAAAGGAAAATGGAGTTCTTCTACTAGTAAGCAGAAATCTGCAAATGCTGCACATTCGAAGAACCAAGACAAAGATGAGAAAAAATCAGAAAAGCAGAAATTGTTTTGTAAGTACTGTAAAGGGAATGATCATATCATAAAGAACTGTCCAAAACTGGCTGCAAAAGAGGCAAAGAAGAAAGAGGCTGGAATGGTTGTTGCAAAGGCCTCTACACCAAAAACAGAGTCTGCAAATCTTGTGCAGGAAGAAGAATGGGCATTTACTACTATCTGCAGTTTTGACCCATCTTCTCATGAGTAGTGCATGTTTGCAGTAGACTCAGATGTTTGGTATTTTGATAGTGGGGTGACCAAACATATTACCTCACAGCGTAGTTTCTTCTCTTCACTCGAGCCTGCCCCTACACGGAATACTATTACATGCGCCAACAACTCCTCTTATCCTGTTATGGGAGTTGGTAAGATCATTTTGACTACTGCTGATGGTAGTTCTTTCACTTTGTCAGATGCTTTATTTGTGCCAGGGATAAAAAAGAACTTGTTATCAGTTTCTGCATTAGCCAAGATTGGCTTGGTTGTGAAATTTATTGATGACAGGTGTACAGTTCATGATCTCTCAAATGGCGATGTGATTATTGTTTCTGGCATTTTATGTCGTGGGTTGTATAAGCTCATAGACTATGAAAGATCTGAAAATGATTTGGCATGTGCAGTAAATGATTCTCAGGCTATGTCAGATGCAAAGCTTTGGCATGCACGGTTTGGTCATCTGAATTTTGCTACTTTGCTATGCCTGCAGAAATTTGAAATGGTGTCCTCTTTGCCCAAACTTGAGGCACCTAGAAAACATGTTTGTGAAGGCTGTATTTTGGGCAAAATGCAGTGTTCCTCCTTTCCAAAAGATGGTTCAGTTCGGGCTACACAGAAATTGCAGCTTGTACATAGTGATGTCTGTGGTCCTATGCAAACACCCTCTTTTGGAAATTACCTTTACTTCGTGACTTTCATTGATGATTTTCCCAGGCATGCATGGGTATATCCACTCAAAGCAAAGTCCGAAGTGTTCATGTGCTTTAAACAGTTTTTGGTTTTGGCTGAAAATCCGTCAGCATGTAAAATGGGCACCCTCCGTTCTCATCGAGGGGGGGAATATATGTCTTCTGATTTTAATGCATTTTTGGCTGAACATGGGATAAAACACCAGTGTATAGTGCCGTATACACCTCAACAGAATGGAGTTGCTGAACGAAAGAACAGGTCACTCATGGAGATGGCGAGGTGCATGGTCAAAAGCCAAGCTTTACCACATAGTTTCTGGCTTGAGGCTGTCATGTGTGCAGCATATGTACTGAACAGGTGTCCCACTAAAGCGCTGTAGTCTATCACTCCATATGAGGCTTGGCATGATCGCAAGCCATCTGTTGCTCATCTGCATGTTTTTGGTTGTTTGGCATATGCACTAGTGCTTGAACAACATCGCAGAAAATTGGATGATAAGGCAGTAAAATGTATTTTTGTTGGGTATAGTTTTGAAAGTAAAGGCTATCGTCTGTATCATCCACAGATTAAACGCATTCTGGTTAGCCGTGATGTTGTCTTTGTGGAAGATGCTATTCAGCCATTGCTTTCATGTACTAAGGAGACATCTGTTAGCTCCAAAGACATGTATGATACTTTGATGCTTCTTTTTACAGGTGGACAGTCTAGTGCTGGTCCTAATGAGGCAACTTCTTAGCCTTTGTAGGTTTCATATGATGATGTAGATCATTCCATTTCTGATGCAGATTTACATGATGCACTTGTTGATGAGAGAGCTGATATTGAGCAGGCAAAAACTATGCATCATCTCCTCAAAGCTCCAACTTGAATACATGGAAAACTAGATGTATTCTCATGGTACTTGGTAACAAGAGCTTGAAGGTGACTAGCTTAATCCCAACTAGGATAGTCAAAAGAACAAATCTTTGATGGTCTAATTTTACACAAGGTCTATAGATTATTTATGAGTAACCACACTTTATCCACAACATGATAAGATGAAATGTGAACATGGTATTGATGTGTATAATACTTATATTTTTCTTGAGCCCTATGGTTTTCTTGCCTAAGTTCTTGGTGAATATCGATGAGCTACCGAGCCTCATCTCTAGCAGCTCGGTTTGACACATGGTTTGAAAATTGTACATCCATCCTTGGGTGTTGCCCATAGTTTGCAAAGAAGGGAGTCTACTTGGTAGATATATGACCATTTTTGTTATACACAAACTCTAAAAAGGGTAAAAGCCCAAACCAATCATTTTGATGATAGTTAATGGTGCAATAGATATATTGTTCTAGAATTTGATTCATCCATTTTGTTTGGTGATTAGTTTGTGGATGATTTGCTTAGATAGTTCAACTTAGACACCAAGGTGCTCACAAAGACCGTTCCAAGAGTTGGGTATGAACTATGGACCTCGATCACTGAAAATATCATTAGGCAATCCATAAAACCTAAAGATGTATTTGAGAAAAGGTCTAGCAATGGCTGCATCTTTGATTGCCTTGGTGTTTATGAATCTATCCACTATAACAAGAATCACATCATACTTAATGGACCCTTGGTAGATCTGTGATAAAAGCCATAGACAATAAGTACCATGGTGGTTTTGGAATATGTAAAGGTTGCAAGAGGCCATGAGGTCTATGAAAAGATGCCTGATATCTATTGCAAGTGTCATATGTTTGGATATATTATTTGACTTGCTTCCACATTCGAGGCCACAAAAAATGTCTTGATATGAGTTTTATTATTTTATTCACCAAAATGTCATGCTACAAGGTTATCATGACATTTATGAAGTACTTGGATCCTAGATTTTTTTATAGGGACATACAAAAAGCTCTTATAATATATTAGCACATCATTTTCTTGTTACTCACCTACTTCATGAACTTTCCCTTCTTGATTTTGTTGTTCAACATATTTTTTTTCATCTTGTAGAGACTTATGAATTAGATAGATCAAGGCTGAATCTTCTTGATGGATTGAAGAGCTCCCTACTAATTAGAGATGGTTTGGCTTAAGTAATACACTTTCTTGTTGATAAAAAGCCTTTTCACATTTCTTTGGTGCAAGGTAATATCTTCTTGATAAGGCATCCCATGAAAATTGCTGGCATCTTGGATGGTGCATGATGACAAGATCAAACCTCAATAGAAAGTTACTCGCTTTTGTTGAGGATGCAGGTGGTTATAAAGTATTATAAATTCTTATGATATGTGTACATAGTGACCTTATGGGCTGTTACTTTTAGATTGTGACACCACATATCAAAACAATCCACTATGGCAGGAAGTTATTTATCATGGATTTGGTTATTTATCTCTTGAGGGGTGCATTTCATAGAATGGTATGCGATTGGATATATGTTTCCATCACACCCTTTCTGAGATAAAATGGCTCCCAAGGTGAAGTCTTATGAATTTGTCTCTGGGAAAAAGAGCTTGGTAGGATTAGGATGGACTAGAATTGGTGTAATGGTGAATATTGTTTTTAAGGTTTGAAAGGCTAGAATTGCTTCTTTGATCCACAATAACTTTGCATTACTTGTAGGATTGGTGAGAGGTATCACTATCTTGTAGTAATCTTTGATAAATATCATGGAAAAGCTAGCAAAGTCTAGGAAGAATTATACATTTTGAACACATGAAGGTGTTTCTCAATCAAGGATTGTCTGTATCTTCTATTGGAGTTAGACGTCTGTTGAAGCACGCGAACAACACAAGGAAGAAGAAGAAGCTTGGAGCACAAACACACAATACTGAATGTATTACTAGAGAATGTACAAAGATAAGTAGCCCATTAGGGCAATAGGCGTATATACAAGCCGGGGGAAAAAAACCTCCTAAAGAGGGAAAAAAGTGCCCCGGCGGTCCTAGTGTGTTCACACACATCACTACCTAAATATATCAACAAATCCCCCCTGGGAGTGATGCGGTGAACAAGGAGGTGACACTCATGTATAAAGAAGTGCCAAGCTATGTGGAAATCACTCCACAAAAGGAAGTAAGCCCAAAGCTTTGCAGAAAGCTTCAAACTTCTCCCTAGGCAGAGCCTTCGTGAAAAGGTCTGCTATGTTCTCCTGCGTGGGCACATATGCCAAGCTGATCTCCCCAGCAAAGAACCTCTCCCTGACATAGTGATAATGCACCTCAATGTGCTTAGTGCGAGCATGGAACACAGGGTTCCTCGCAACTGCCAATGTGCTCTGACTGTCAGTGAAGATGGTGGTGGCAGAAGACTGGCCAACATCCAAATCAGCCATAAGGCGTCTAAGCCACACACACTCAACAGTCACTGTGAAAGCTTCCCTATACTCAGCCTCACAACTGGAAGTGGCCACAGTAGGCTGCTTCTTGCTCAACCAAGATATACATGAGCTACCAAGCATCAAGCAAAAACCACTGGTGGACACACGAGTGTCATAGCAACCAGCCCAATCTGAGTCAGAAAAAGCATGCAAATCTGGCGGTAATGATCCCCCCTTAGGATAAAACAACCCAAGTAGTCAAGTACCACTCAAGTAGCGAAAGATGCGCTTAACCGCCTTCCAATGCGTGACTCTTGGGCAATGCATAAACCTGCTCATCTGTGAGACAACAAACTGAATATCTGGCTGAGTAATGCATAAGTAAATCAAGCATCCAACAGCCTGCTGATAGAGAACAACATCAAATGCATCTCCAGTATCATGAAGACTCAATCGTAAACCTGTCTCCATAGGAGTGGCAATAGGCTTACAGTCTTCAAGGCCAAAACGTTGCAATAATGTGTCAATATGTCAATATATTTCGTATGACACAAAGCCATTCCACCATCAACTTGCATAAACTGAATGCCCAAATAGTGATGCAAATGCCCCAAATCAGACGTCTCAAATGAGGCATGCAAATCAGCCTTGAAATCAGCAATATGCTTCTCAATAGGACCAGTGAGCAGCATGTCATCAACATAGACAACAATGATCAGAAGCACATCATTAACACGCTTAACATATAAGGTGCTTTCAGTTGGACTGTTCTCAAAACCATGTGCAACTAGATAGGCATGTATCTTCTCATACCAAGCACGTGGTGCTTGCTTTAAACCATATAATGCCTTCTTTAACCTGCACACCTGGTTTTCATGCCCTTTCTGCACAAAGCCACGGGGCTGAAAAACATACACTTCTTCATGCAAGTCACCATTCAGAAATGTTGTTTTAATGTCCAACTGATGTACATTCCAACCATGATGGGCTGCAAGTGCACAAATGCTCCGAACAGTAGTCATACGGCATGTAGGTGCAAAGGTCTCATCAAAATCAATGCCTCTTTCCTACGCATAACCCTTTGCAACAAGCCTAGCCTTATACTTGTCAACTGTACCATCAGGTTTACGCTTCAGCTTGTACACCCACTTAGTGCCAATGGCCTCCTTGCCAGGAGGCAAGTCACATAAAGACCATGTACCATTCTTCATTATAGCATCATATTCAGATTGCATAGCAGCCATCCAATTTTCTGAATTTTGTGCTTCATCAAAAGAAATAGGCTCATTCTCATCACAGAGACTAGACGTAGCCATAGCATAGCAATCTGATGCAAACGAGGCACTATGAGAGCTTGAACGAGTACGATATGACAAAGGTGCATCTAATTTGCTGTCACGCAAAGTCTTCACCCCCTCACCTAAAAGTGATCCTACACTTTGTGGATGATTTGAATTGATTATTCCTACCACATGAGTTGTGGTTTTAGCTTCCTAACTTCATGATATTCCATCTTCTTTTGACTTTTACAATTATCCAAAGTAAATATGATCAAATTTACAAGCATGATTTCATGTGTGATTCTTCATGTGAAAGGCTTAAATAATTTGTGTACTCTAGAAACTTTAGCAATGCACTTAGGCTTGCTAATTTTACCAACAGCTCCCCCTCAAGCCTAAGATGCTTGGGTGCAAAAAAATTAGAAAATTCAAAAAATTAGAAAATTTAAGAAATTCAGATTTTTGTTGTACTAGTTAGATGATGAATCTACTTTCTATGTTTGTCTTGATTTTTGGATACATGCTTGTATTCAAAAAGGTATTCCATCAAATCCTATCACTTGATTGAGAAGTGGAGTTAGTCAAAAGAAAGTCAAGTAGATACTATCACATTTCACCCGTGTAGAATATCAAAAGAGGAAGTATCAACTTGTAGCTTTTGGAGTTCTCAAGGTGAGAAGTTTGTCCACTTATGATTCACGTAGAAGTTCCAAATTCTTGAGAAGGATTCGGTTAAAGAAAAGTTTTTCCAACTTTATGTGAGAAGCATGGACACTTGGAGACATTCAGGTAGCAAATCAAACATTCAGTCATGAAGGTTTGATGAGAGCAGATTCTACACAGGTATTTTGTTGGAGAGATCAATGATCTTGGATAATCTTGTATGATCTTGTAAGATCTTGATAGATCTTGTATGGTCTTTTATGATCTTGGATGATCTTGAATGATCATGAAGATCTTGAGTATTTATGAGTCAGATATTTATCCTTTGTTTGTGAAAGTTCTTTAACATTGAAAGAAGTAAGTCAAAGATTCAAGTTCTATCAGATTAGTGTTGCAGAGGAATAAAAGAAGATACTTGTTATGTGGTAGAAGATTATGAATCCTAAAGTGCTTTCAGCAAAGGTTTTATCGGATCAGCTAACCTTATTCTAGAATTTGGGAAGCTGAGGAATGACAGGGAAAGTTATTAGCATGTGGACAATGCTAATAAAAAGGGTTCAGAAGTTTGTTTCTGTTGGAGTTAGACGTCTACGGAAGCACGTGAACAGCACAAGGAAGAAGAAGAAGCTTGGAGCACAACGCACAAGACTGAATGTATTACTAGAGAATGTACAAAGATAAGTAGCCCTTTAGGGCAATAGGCGTATATACAAGCCGGGGGGAAAAAACCTCCTTAAGAGGGAAAAAGTGCCCCGGCGGTCCTAAAGTGTTCACACACATCACTACCTAAATATATCAACAAATCCCCCCCTGGGAGTGATGCGGTGAACAAAGAGCTGGCACTCATGTATAAGGAAGTGCTAAGCTATGTGGAAATCACTCCACAAAAGGAAGTAAGCCCAAAGCTTTGCGGAAAGCTTCAAACTTCTCCCTAGGCAGAGCCTTCGTAAAAAGGTCTGCAATGTTCTCCTATGTGGGCACATATGCCAAGCTGATCTCCCCAACAGAGAACCTCTCCCTGACATAGTGATAATGCACCTCAATGTGCTTAGTGCGAGCATGGAACATAGGGTTCCTCGCAACTGCCAATGCGCTCTGACTGTCAGTGAAGATGGTGGTGGCAGAAGACTGGCCAACACCCAAATCAGCCATAAGGCATCTGAGCCAAACACACTCAACAGTCGCTGTGAAAGCTGCCCTATACTCAGCCTCACAACTGGAAGTGGCCACACTAGGCTGCTTCTTGTTCAACCAAGATATACATGAGCTACCAAGCATGAAGCAAAAACCACTGGTGGACACACGAGTGTCATAGCAACCAGCCCAATCTAAGTCAGAAAAAGCATGCAAATCTGGCGGTAGTGATCCCCCCTTGGGATAAAACAACCCAAGTAGCCGAGTACCACTCAAGTAAGGAAAGATGCGCTTAACCACCTTCCAATGTGTGACTCCTAGGCAATGCATAAACCTGCTCATCTATGACACGGCAAACTGAATATCTGGCCGAGTAATGCATAACTAAATCAAGCATCCAACAGCCTGCTGATAGAGAACAGCATCAAATGCATCTCCACCATCATGAAGACTCAATCGTAAACCTGTCTCCATAGGAGTGGCAATAGGCTTACAATCTTCAAGGCCAAAACACTGCAATAATGTGTCAATATATTTTGTTTGACACAAAGCCATTCCACCATCAACTTGCATAAACTGAATGCCCAAATAGTGATGCAAATGCCCCAAATTAGACATCTCAAATGAGGCATGCAAATCAGCCTTGAAATCAGCAATATACTTCTCAATAGGACCAATGAGCAGCATGTCATCAACATATACAACAATGATCAGAAGCACATCATTAGCACGCTTACATATAAGGTGCTTTCAGTTGGACTGTTCTCAAAACCATGTGCAACCAAATAGGCATGTATCTTCTCATACCAAGCACGTGGTGCTTGCTTTAAACCATATAATGCCTTCTTTAACCTGCACACCTGGTTTTCATGCCCTTTCTGCACAAAGCCACGGGGCTGAAAAACATACACTTCTTCATGCAAGTCACCATTCAGAAATGCTGTTTTAATGTCCAACTGATGTACATTCCAACCATGATGGGCTGCAAGTGCACAAATGCTCCAAACAGTAGTCATATGGCATGTAGGTGCAAAGGTCTCATCAAAATCAATGCCTCTTCCTGCGAATAACCCTTTGCAACAAGCCTAGCCTTATACCTGTCAACTGTACCATCAGGTTTACGCTTCAGCTTGTATACCCACTTAGTGCCAATGGCCTTCTTGCCAGGAGGCAACTCACATAAAGACCATGTACCATTCTTCATGATAGCATCATATTCAGATTGCATAGCAGCCATCCAATTTTCTGAATTCTGTGCTTCATCAAAAGAAACAAGCTCATGATCATCACAGAGACTAGATGCAGCCATAGCATAGCAATCTGATGCAAAGGAGGCATTATGAGAGCCTGAACGAGTACGATATGACAAAGGTGCATCTAATTTGCTATCACGCAAAGTCTGCACCAACCATTTTGGCATAGTTTTGCTTGCTCAATATCAGCTTTCTCATCAACAAGTGCATCATGTAAATCTGCATTAGAAATGGAATTATCTGCATCATCGTATAAAACCTGCAAAGGCTGAGAAGTTGCCTCATTAGGACCAACACTAGAATGTCCACCTGTAAAAAGAGGCATCAAAGTATCATACATGTCTTTGGAGCTAACAGATGTCTCCTTAGTACATGAAAGCAATGGCTGAATAGCATCTTCCACAAAGACAACATCACGGCTAGCCAGAATGCGTTTAGTCTGTGGATGATACAGACGATACCCTTTACTTTCAGAATTGTACCCAACAAAAATACATTTTACTACCTTATCATCCAATTTTCTGCGATGTTGTTCAGGCACTAGTGCATATGCTAGACAACCAAAAACACGCAGATGAGCAACAGATGGCTTGCGGTCATGCCAAGCCTCATATGGAGTGATAGACTGCAGCGCTTTAGTGGGACACCTGTTCAGTACATATGCTGCACACATGACAGCCTCAAGCCAGAACCTATGTGGCAAAGCCTGACTCTTGACCATGCACCTCGCCATCTCCATGAGTGACCTGTTCTTTCGTTCAGCAACTCCATTCTGTTGAGGTGTATACGGCACTGTACACTGGTGTTTTATCCCACGTTCAGCCAGAAATGCATTAAAATCAGAAGACATATATTCCCCCCCTCGATCAGAACGGAGGGTGCCCATTTTACATGCTGACAGATTTTCAGCCAAAACCAAAAACTGTTTGAAGCACGTGAACACTTCGGACTTTGCTTTGAGTGGATATACCCATGCATGCCTGGAAAAATCATCAATGAAAGTCACGAAGTAAAGGGCTACGCAGAAATTGCAGCTTGTACATAGTGATGTCTGTGGTCCTATGCAGACACCCTCTTTTGGAAATTACCGAACTGAACCATCTTTTGGAAAGGATGAATGCTGCATTTTGCCCAAAATACAGCCCTCACAAACATGTTTTCTAGGTGCCTCAAGTTTGGGCAAAGAGGACACCATTTCTGATTTTTGCAGGCGTAGCAAACTAGCAAAATTCAGATGACCAAAGCGTGCATGCCAAAGCTTTGCATCTGACATAGCCTGAGAATCATGAACTGCACATGTCGAATCATTCACAGATCTTTCATAGTCTATGAGCTTATACAGCCCACGACATAAAATGCCAGAAGCAATAATCACATCGCCATTTGAGAGATCATGAACTGTACACCTATCATAAACAAATTTCACAACCAAGACAATCTTGGCTAATGCAGAAACTGATAACAGGTTCTTTTTTATCCCTGGCACAAATAAAGCATCTGACAAAGTGAAAGAACTACCATCTGCAGTAGTCAGAATGATCTTACCAACTCCCATAACAAGATAAGAGGAGTTGTTTGCGCATGTGACAGTATTTCCTGTAGGGGCAGGCTCGAGTGAAGAGAAGAAACTGCGCTGCGAGGTAATATGTTTGGTCGCCCCACTGTCAAAGTACCAAACATCTGAGTCTACTGCAGACATGCACTGATCATGAGAAGATGGGTCGAAACTGCAGACAGTAGTAAACGCCCATTCTTCTTCCTGCACAAGATTTGCAGACTCTGTTTTTGGTGTAGAGGCTTCTGCAACAACCATTCTAGCCTCTTTCTTCTTTGCCTCTTTAGCAGCCAATTTTGGACAATTCTTTATGATATGATCATTTCCTTTACAGTACTTGCAAAACAATTTCTGCTTTTCTGATTTCTTCTCATCTTTATCTTGGTTCTTGGATTGTGCAGCATTTGCAGATTTCTGCTTACTAGTAGAAGAGCCCCATTTTCCTTTGCCCTACTGACTAGCCAGGAAAGCTTGATCTGCAACATGCATAATGGACCTGTTTTGCCTGGACTAATCTTCCTGCAACAGAACAGAGACTAATTCCTTAAATGACAAGGCATTTGGATTGCCTTTCATCATCAACCGAAGAATAGAGGCAAAACTCTGATATGAATCAGGAAGACCATTCAGAACGGTCTGCACAAGTGAGCTATCTGGTATAACCTCATCAGTAGAAATCAATTGTTCCTTCAGGTCTTTGATCTTTGTGAGAAAACTGTCCATAGAATCACCTTCATTCATGTGCTCACTCTCCAACTGTTTTTGGAGGTAAGCAACACGAGCCTCATTCCTAGCCTGGTACAAAGTGGTAAGTGTATTCCAAGCATCCCTAGCTGTTCTGCAAGAGCGTATGTGAGGAATAATGGCACGTTTGACAGACAAAGCTATCAATGCATGTGGCTGGGCATCTCTGCCATCCCAACGAATCTGCTCTGCAGTAGGTGCAACAGAAACAATAGCACGAACAAGAATCTATGGAATATCATCTTCGACACCATCTTCATCAGCTCCAGCACCTGTACTTGCAGTATCTGTTGTTACAGGTGTAACAGGACGTCTTTCAACACCCTGCACAATGTTCCACAATCCTTTTGCAACCAGTACATGTTGCATCATATAAGCCCATAATGGGTAGTTGGTACCATCCAACTTATCCTCAACAACCAACATACGGAATACATCACTGCTTTCAACCATGGCCGGTGACTAAAATACCTTGATGCAGAAAATGGACTGTATCTCAAAAAGTTGAACAGAACTGCCTAGATGAGTTCTCCTAGACCTGTAGCAGACTTCGAGACGCTTAAACTGGCGAACAAAAACTGGTATATACCTTTGGCACAAAAAGACAAAATAGCCTGCACAAGAGCTGCGATAGTGTGTTCGGAGGCCAAAACGAGCTCAGATCGTGATTTCGGCACCATACAGCAAAGCTGTTTTGATCTCGGAAACACGCTGAGTATGCTCAACAAAATTCGTGCGATTCTGAGACTGCAAACGGAGGAGTGTCGACGGCACCCTAGATGAAGCGACGACCTGCTCTGATACCAATTGTTGGAGTTAGACGTATGCGGAAGCACGCGAACAACACAAGGAAGAAGAAGAAGCTTGTAGCACAACGCACAAGACTGGATGTATTACTAAAGAATGTACAAAGATAAGTAGCCCTTTAGGGCAATAGGCGTATATACAAGCTGGGGGAAAAAAACCTCCTAAAGAGGGAAAAAAGTGCCCCGACGGTCCTAAAGTGTTCACACACATCACTACCTAAATATATCAACAGTTTCAGACACAGCTATTAATGCTATGAAAAATCAGAGTTATGAAGGAAGACGTTCCAGATTTCATAAAGTTTGATATATTTGAAGAGTTCTGGATACTAGTGTTAAATCATCCACGGGGGTGATGATACATGAAGACTTATTTTTTAGCCATATCTGAAAGAACGCAGAGTCATACCTATAAGAATTCCAAGTATTTCTATATCATGTATTCCTATATTTCCTTTGTCAGTTTCTCTTTATGTTCCAGTTTGAAAGAAGAAGGAAGAAGGAGAATGTCTGGAAAAAGTTCCTGTTAGATGTTCCTGTTCAAGAGAAGGTTCTAGACTTCTATTGAAGAGAAATTTGATATTTTAGAAAGGTATGTTTTCAAAAGTGTGCACATATATATTTATACCAGTTTCTGAAGGAAAGAGGTATGACATCATAGATATGATATTTTGATAAGACTCATAGGATGAGTTGAGTTGAGTTGAGTACAGTCAGAGGTGAACCAGCTAGTGTTCATAATACACTAAGTTGTGAGTTGTCAGTCACAAGTCCCAGGATTCAGTTCTTGATTATGTTTAGTGTATTTACATGGCACAACAGAAGTATGTTGAGAAACTTTCGTAAGGTAAATGCAAATATGTGGATCATAGTGTACGTTTTCAGGTTTGAGAAGACAGGAGATAGCAAGTTCAGAGTCAGTACTTGCTACATTTGTTGTCAAGCAAATGATTGCTTGAGAAGTACATTATTGGATATCTAGTTAGCATATTTTCTCAAGTATTATGGTTCATATTCAGCAAGTTTAGGTTTTTGAAGTTTGAAGGAAAGTCAAATTCAGTTTTGAAGAAGACTTTTGAAGAAAAGGTTTGAAGGACAATTTGGGGAGTACAAGTTTGAAGCTTATGAAATTTTGGAGATGAATGAAGTTACATGTTCAGTTCATTTTGTACCAATATGACATTGCAGGGGGGATTGTTGGAAACAGTGTCATATAAATACATTGTCCATGGTCCATTTGCTCAAGATATCACAGTTTACAGCATGTGTAGACTTTTGTCATACCTCCTCTTCAAGCAAAAGCGCCCAGCGCAATGGATAGTACATTGGCCTCCCATCAAACCCACACAAGTTTGATTCCCACAAGCGACAGGCGACAAAAATTCCCGAAAGAGTTTTTTGGCATGGTTTTTGAAATAAAGTTATAGCGGCGGGGCAGCAGCGATTGCGTTGATGAACGCATGTGTCGTGTTCGTTAAAGCTATGATTGGAGTGCTTTTTTCGGTACGAGGCTTTTGGATATTGTTTAATTATCATGGAGGCTATGCTATATAAACACATGCTTGGGGTTATTTTATGTATCCTACACCAATTGCAATGCCATTTGATCCCTCATTAGAGGTGGTGCTCTAGCACACATGGGGCAACCATGGTGCTATCTTGGAGCATGTTGAGGAGCAGCTATGGAGTTCTTCTTGGAGAAGAGTGTTCTCACACTCTTGCTTATGGAGAGGACTTATCTATCAACAGCTTGGTGGTGTGGATTGGCCATCCACATGATGTATTTGAAGATTGTCTTCTACATGAAGATTTTCATTTACTTCAAAGACATTGGATGGTGGTTAACATAAGATTTACATCTTATGTTAAGAATTCAGGTACATATTCTCTTTATGCACACAGGTACTACTTGAAGTATATGAAAGTGGCATCCATGTTAGGAGGAGTCATATTCGTCATAGGTACAAGAGAATCAGTACATGTATGCTTTATACATATTTGGATGAGGTGTTCGAGAAGGTATGTTCATATGAGTTTGAGGATTTCTGGCAGTAAACTTGTTAGCATTCTTTGCTACTTTTGTAAGTATGTGATCTTTTCACACATGTATCTGACTTAGGGTCTCCCATAGCCTAAAATCAGATGAGGTTTTGTTGATCATCAGTTTTAGACTGATCCTTCCTCTTTTTGTCACTCATATTCAATCTTGTACAACCTATTAGGTTACACATCTCATATATATTCAGATTTTTGTCCATACATCTGAATATGTTTGTTACATTTGTATATACACTCTTCCATCTATTTTTGTTCACATAAAGTGGTTGAGAGTTTTGCTCCCACGTTGTTTATTGACATTTGTATATATGATAGTGTGAGTAAGCAATGGCTTACGTAACACTTTACACATTTTTTTCTAATCTCTCTCTATCTTTGTCTCATCATTTGTATGATTAAATGTGGTATGTTCATGTTTTGTCAATATTGGAAGATTGTTGGATTCTATGTTGTAGATCCTGGAAACCTATGGAACTATGAGCTTGTGTATTAGTTATGGGCCTACTAAATTTCCAACAAAAGGAAGTACAAGTCAATTGGATTCATTAGTGGGTAAAAATCAAGAACAGGTGTTTGGCAAGGAGACAAAGCAACACGAAGATGTATACAATGATTTATTTAAAGATGGCTACAAGACGGAAGAAATAGCCTGAGTTTCTCAAAAGTTAAAAGGCAAGTCTTCTAAGGGACTATTTTTTTAGAAGTTATTAGTTCATATTTCGGATAGTGAGGAGCAACCTAGGGTAGTTGGAAGGACATTCAAGCTATCAAAGAAAAGGAGGTTAGAGCCTAAATTGCAAAAAATCGTGGATGGAGAACGAAGAAATGTTGCAGATGATTAAAGATCTTAAAGATCAGTTGGTGCAGCAAGGTGTAGAAAAAGAGGTGGATAAATTGGTACAATAACAACATATAATATCAGATACAATGTTGGATGAAAAGAAGGAACAGAAGAAGATATGTCAAAACTAGGTATAGGTCAAAGAGGCAGTTGAACAAGAAATAGAAGCCCATCATAGAGAGTTAGAAATTGTTGTGTATGATCAAGGGATTGTGGGAACGAATTCAATTTTTGATAAAAATTCCCCACTGGTAGTGCCAGGTGTTGAGGGCTAAGCTCATCAGTTGGAATATGTTGTATCGGAAGTGTCTCGCATTGGAGTTTTGCTAAATCCATGTGTTGCTAAATCGGACTTTTAATAGAGAGTTACAATTTAGTTAGGTACCGATGTCACGTGAATATTTTTGTTATATTTTTTATCGTACAAAGGGGAGAAGGAGAAGGAAGAGGAAGTGTCTCCAAGAAGAAGACGAAAGAAAAGAAGAAGTTTCTCTCAAGAAGAAGAAGTTCAGGCGTTTGCGGTCCGATCTTAGATCTGTACTGAAGAAATCTTTTGTAGAAGCAGAGAATTGCTCAATCCGTAATGTATTCTTTGTAGTTTCAAAGACTTAATGAAGTATTTTCCTTACAATTATTCAGTGCAAGTGTGCGAATGTTATCTATAGTTGTGCAGTTGTCTTGTTTAGCATTGTCTAAAATAGAAAGTGGGGAATCTGAATTACTGTGTGTGCTTATTCACTCTGTGTGAGAAAGATCAGCACCAAGTTTATTCTTAATGCGAGTTTGATTAAAGTCAGTAGTGATGCATTATCCCGAACCCCAACAATACACATGCATGCATAGACATGCATATGCACACATACATACACACATGCATACACACCTACATACACATATATACACACATACACTCACATACACTCACATACACTCACATACACTCACATACACTCACATACACTCACATACACATATACATACACATGCATACACACATAGACATACATACACATATACATACAAACACATACACACACATATACACATAGACACACATGTACCTACACACACACTCACATGTACACACAAACATACACACACATACACTCACATGCATACATACACACATGCTTACACATACATATGCATACATACATACATACATGCATACAAACACATATGAACATATGCACGCATACAAATACACATACACATACACAAACATGCATACACACACATACACTCACATATATACATACACATGTGTACACACGTACACATACACACACATATACATACACACATATATTCACACACATACACATATACACACACATACAATCACTTGCACACATATACATACACACACATATACATGCACACACATACATGCATACATACACACATGCATACATACACACATGCGTACACATATACACATACACATACACCCATATGCATACACACAAACACATATGCATATAAACACACATACAAACACATGACAAACACATACATTCACATATGCACACATACATATACACCCACACATACACACATATACACTCATGTACACATACACATATGCACACATATACATACATGCATAGACACACACACATGCACATGCATACACGCCTGATGAGGAATCAAATTTCAGAATCTAGATGCTTACCCAGTAGACAAAGGAGGATTTCTCTACCACTTCATTTGTAGGGAGAGTATTATCTGCACATAGGTATGTTTTCTTATTATAATTTGTTATTTCTAATGATATTATAACACAAATTTTTTTATTCATTTTTATTTGTTCATTTTCAGGACACCTATACCGCCTCCAACTCGTGAGAGCACATCAGAGGTACTTATGAAGACATGTGTAGGTGGGGTTGGAGTCTGACATATATGATGGTAGTATAATATACATCAGGCATGGTTTGGAGTTTAAAACAAAGAATGAGAGCTTTATGTGACTCCTACTTATGATTTTTTCACTTAAAATGAGTGTAAGTATAAATTTTACATATGAATGGAACATATAGTTTATGTTTTCCGTATATGATCTTCTTTTTTGTAGCGAGTTTGATAAGAGAGACAAAAAATATGTACCTGGTTCACTAGAGATAGAATTCAGTAATGGGTGGTCTCACAAATTGTTTGAAATAGATGTGGATACTTTTGTCACATCATCATGACAATGCATGATATGCTTTGCTTTTATTTGTTATATTTATGTGTGTGTGTGTGTATATATATATATATATATATATATATATATATATATATATATATATATATATATATATATATATATATATATATATATATATATATATACAACCACCCGTGTGTGTGTATCTATGTTCAAGAATATCAATTAGAAGGACCAACATCATGCACAAAAGAAACATTGCATCTAGTCCTCTTCTTGTCATTGTATATGTTGATTTCAATAACCTCTTCTTCAAGTGAAGATGCATCACTTACATTCAACACAAATCATAAGCTACTTGAATCAATGAGGACCATAACATATATATAGATACATACACATCATGCAGATACACATAAATATATATAGTTCTAGGTATATATACACACACATATATAGATTTTTGAGTATATATATGTGTGTGTGTATCTAGATTCAAGAATATCATTTAGAGAAGGACCAATATCATGGAGAGAAAAAACATTGCATCTAGTCCTCTTCTTATCATTGCATATGTTGATTTCAATAACCTCCTCTTCAAGAGCAAATGCATCACCTAAATTGAACACAAATCATTGACCACTCGAATCAACGAGGACCATATAATAATAAAATATGAAATTAAGAGTAAATATAATAGGATTCTAAGTATACAAATATACGAAAAGAAGTATATAAACATATACATATATACAAATGTAGTATGCTTTGATGTAAATTTCATTGTTCATTTATTTGAGAAAAGATTCCCCCACCTGCAAAAGAGATGACTCTCCTTCCAACCTTATGCCTCTCTATATATAGCTACTTGAATCAATGAGGACCATAATACATATATAGATACATACACATCACACACACATGCACATGCATACATATACACATGAATACACATATGCACACACACACACACACACACACACACACACACATATATATATATATATATATATATATATATATATATATATATATATATATGTGTGTGTGTGTGTGTGTGTGTGTGTGTCTATGTATGTGGATATGAAAATGATATATGCATGTGTATGTATGCATATATATATATATATATATATATATATATATATATATATATATATATATATATATATATATATATATATATATATATATATATATATATATATATATATATATATATATATATATCACTCTTATCCATATATATAGAAATGTACCAAACATGCATACATACATGGGAGAGATTTTTGTCCTCGAAAATAAAGCTATATACAAAATTGTAGGCATACCCTTGAGCTTCATGTTCTAACTTAAAAGAACATGTTTTCATCTATGTGGTGGGATTCATCTTGTATTCCATTTGAATAAAGGTGAATCTATTGTTTGATACCCATCCAAATTATTCAATTTAACAATCGTTAACTCGAGCTAGAAAGTTATAGAGCTCTTTGGGAATAACTTAAGCTTTATCCTTGAAAATAAAGTTGTATACAAAACTTTAGGCATACCCCAAGCATAATGTTCTAACCTACAATAATATATTTCATCACTATGGTGGGATTCATATCGTATGCCAAATGAATATAAGGGGATCTACTCTCTCATCTAGTCATGTTTTTTCATTATTACCATCATTTTGGTAAGACATCAATATAATCTCATGTTCATTATCTTTATTGATTTCTGTTATTTCTTCTATTGTTACATCTGTGTTCTCATAAACGGCATCATCTCTTGATGGATTAATATTGAGTTCTCATAGTTCCTTTTCATCATCTATAGAATCAACATGTAGAGTATCATCATTCTCATCAAGTAGATTATTATCATTATCATGTAGAACGATTTTAATTTCTCTCTGAGATGCCGATAAATCAATATTTGATGATGAATCATCAACATGACTTTCTTCGATATCTCTATCAATAAAGTTATCAAACAATGATCGATCTCTAGGTTGAGCATGAAGGACGAGCATGAGGGTTTTTACAAAAAAAATGATTGTATTATGACTAGGAAGAATATACAGTTCTCTTGTTGATCGCATTATTTTTGAATAGTCGATTGCCCAAAACCTAGATAACTCCCTTATCAATGTGGAATTATTTCCTTTGTACTCAGCTCGAGACCAATCAACCTTCAAAACAACCTATCAAAATATAAAAAACAAAACTTCATGATTATGTGATTAAAAGAATAATAAAATATATCATAAACAAAGTATATATATTTTTACCTGTTTGAAGATATGAAATGATATTTCGTAGATACCGACAATGGTTTCTATGTAGCCAAGTTTGCTATCTATAAGGTCCATATCTTTTGAACTAGGCTGTAATAATTGCTTGAAAGAATAAACAATGCTATAATCCTCTGTTTTATGCAAAGAATCAATAACTTTGATTATGATATGTTGTCCATAAGCCCACATATTAGTGAATATTTGGGCCTGCAATAATAAATAAAATATTAGAAGAGAAAGTAATATACATATATGTGCAAAATAAAATATTGGTAGAAAAAAATTACCGTTCTTTCAAAATCTAACATTAACTCCCTTTTCTCATATGAGATTCATCCATTATTTGCATTGACTTATTGCATATGAGTATATATAGCCAATCCATGAGAGAGGATATATATGTATTCTCATTACTATAGAGATTACATCTATATGTTTTGTTTCTCTATCTGTTACTTTAGAGATTTTGAAGTTATTGCACATAATCATTTTCGAATGCTTGCATGCATTCACTATTATAATGCAATGAAAGTAGAAATTGTCACTTTTTTCTTGCAACGAATTGAAATGGAACTCCCTTACCTGATAATACCTCATATGTCAATTTTAAAGAAGACTCGTTAGTCTATGCATGTGGAGCTTCTTTATGAACTCTTTCAAGGTATTCACTAACATAGTACATGCACTCCTCAAGAATCCATCCCTTTGTCATAGATCCTTCTACTTTTGCTATTTTTCATTTATATGCCCATAAATCACTTGACCCAAAACATATATCAAGTGTTTACAACTCTTGCAATCTGTATTTCATCCACAACATGGAACAATAAATGAATATGCATATCAAAAAATGATGTTGGAACCTCTTTCTCCATCAGACACAGTAGCTCCCTGCATTCATGTTTCTTTTGTGAGATCGAGTCTTTGTCAATCTTTTTTTTAATGTAATCCACCTATTATCAATCATAAATTAAATTACAAATAAATTAATTCATGAAAAAGTTATAAAATAATCTTATATATTAAACATAAAAGTATGATAATTACCTTATAAGCAATCCAAGACAATAGATCACGTCCTATGCTTCCTTTGTTGCATATCCATCAATACCAAGAGGCAGAATGTGCTTTAAGAAATTATGCCAATCATGTGTCTTTAACATAGACAAGCTCTTTTCATCCAAAGTAAACATGTTTTGGAAAGATTCTCCATATCTTGTAGGTGTTCAAATGGACTAAGTCCTATTGTTGATACTTTGCATATGCTTTGTTGAAATTATCCAAGGAATAGGTTCATAAGTTGTTTCTTGTCGATTTTTATGAAAAATGGGCATAACTTTGGTTTTGAGTTTTGATCATGTAAATCATTTCTTGATGTTATTGTGTCTTTTAATCCATGAAGATATTGCTATAAGGAATTACCAACATTCTTGAATATATGCATAAGATCAAGAAGATGATGGATCTTTAACTCTCTCCAATACTCATAAGAATACCATATCGACATATTCTCTACGAGTGATAATTTTCCATTACCTTTAATCTTCGCATTCTTATTATCATCATCCTCACAAAAGATTTTGGGTTGTGGATTTATAAGAGGCTCTTCTGTCCATTTTCGATACCAATCCATAGGTGTCATTGCTTTTGGACATTAACTTGTTTCAATATTTCCATTAAAATTTATTGCTTCTCTTTACAATAAGGAAAAGCCTTATATCCCTTAGTAGATATTCTTGCATGCATGAAAACCATATATATTAAGTAAAAAAATTACATCATTACCTAAACAAACACCATATCCTAGAAAATCATGTATAGTCCAAGCCACAATTCCACAAACCATAATGTGTCTTTGAATAGAGATTTTCGATACATCAATGACATTAATAACTCTCCATAACTCTTGGAGTTTGTCAATGGGAGGAGCAAGATATGCATTCATGTCTTTAACTTCGCTTGTTCCTGAGATTAAAAGTGAAAGCATTAAATGTTCTTTTTTAGCACTAAGGTATGGTGAGAGATTGTATGTATGTATGTGTGTATGTATATGTATGTGTGTGTATGTAAGTGTATTTGTATGTGTATGTGTATGTGTATGTGTATGTGTGTGTGTATGTGTGTGTATGTGTGTATGTGCATGTATGTGTATGTGTATGTGTATGTGTATGTACATGTATGTGTATGTATGTATGTGTGTTTATGTATGTGTGTTTATGTATGTGTGTGTATGCATGTTTATAAAATTAACACTTTTTATATACTAATCCTTTTTTTTGTTTGAGATTAAAATAATAGGAGATATTGTATGGTTGAAAGAAATAATAGAAGATATGACATACTCCCTGAGGCATGGTAAATAGCTATGTCTATAGGAATGATTTCCTCAGCCGGAGCTATGCAAAATAGTTTATGTTAATTTGAATTTTAATTCTCTTATGTTTTATAAATATTTTACATTTAACCTTTTTTCATTAAATAAACACATCCTGCTGCAAAGAAGAGAGTTGAATCAGGTCATACGTCATGCTTAGGTGAAATGGGCTATCATAGTTTTGTTGCTACATTTGTAAGTATATGTATTATTGAAAGTATATATTTTTTATTTTATTTAAAACACTAACAATGAATATTTTTTCTTTGTTTCAACGTAGTGTAAGGATCATGGTCATTATCTTACAAAAAAGGAAAGCATATATGCTACATATTGTGCATATTGATGTCTTAGTGAGAAGATAAGGGATCATCCATATGATTTTGTGAGTATTATTAGCTTTACTATACTTTATTTTAATTTTACATTTTTTATTTATTTATGATTTTTATATGCAATGTTGGAGTATTATGGAGAGGTTGATATGGATGAGGTGGAGAGAGAGACACAAGAGGGATGATATTGATCATCTTAGGGCACTGACCCCTCTATTCATGATGCCTCTTCAGATACATCAAATCATGCATGTGATCATGATGATATGGATAATCATGATGATGTGGATGATCATGATCAGGGGTTGATTCAAATGATTGACACTTTTCATTGGATGTATAATGTACATTCACACACACACACACACACACACAAACACACACACACACATACACACACACACACACACACACATATATATATATATATATATATATATATATTCTCATATCAATTATGTTTTTAATTGTGTCTATGGTGTGACTTCATTTTTTTAATAATTTTAGAGTGTTTATTCAATGAATTTATTTTATTGAAGTGAATTACATGATTGAAATGTACTAATGATTTTTATTATAGTTTATATTTAACATGGGATTTATTAAGTTAATTGTATAATTCATTCATATTATATGTGTGTTTGTGTGTGTATATGTATGTATGTGCATGTAGTTGTGTGTGTATATGTATGTATGCACATGTAGGTATATATCTATATTTGTGTATGTGCATCTATGTGTGTGTAACTGTGTGTATGTGTATGTGTATATGTAGGTGTATGTGTGTGTATGTCTATGCATGTATATGCATGTGTATGTGTATGTGTATATGCATGTGTATATGTGAGCATGTGTGTGCATGTGGATGCATGTGCATGTGTATGTGCATGTGTATATATATGTGCATGTGTGTGTATATGCATATGTATGTGTATATGCATATGTATGTGTATAAGTATGTGTTTATGTGTGTATGTGTATGTGCATGTAGATATGTTTGAGCATGTGCATGTGTGTATGTGTATGTGTGTGTATGTGCATGTGTATGTGTTATCAATTAGAGAATGTGTTGAACAAGGAATTGTTGAAGTTCAATTTATTGTGTTATTAATGTGTTTTGGTGTTTTGATATAACAGATGAAGGTTTATGAGGGCATGAAAGGGTGTGGACATTTTAGATGTGTCTAGATACATATAATAGGACTTATATTTTACATATAGCTTGTGAATAAAGACCCATCTAGAGGGTTCTTTCTAGAAAAAGTAGTAAAAATAGTAGTTAGGCTAAGGATCGCTTTATATCGTGATTTATGTCAATAAAAGAAAAGACTCTCCATAAAAGAGAGCCACTTTTTACTTTCATGCTTGCTTTTTGAAGCCACCCTCATTGTATTTCAACATAATGGAAAATCCTATAAATACATGCACTCTATGGACCTGTCGAAACAGAGTGTGTGGGGGGAGATTGCACCCAATCTTGTGTATTGTCTTGTATATTCACATATCTATTTTTTGTGTGTTTTTAGTAACATATCCTCTATGTGTGCATGAATTAAGATCCTTGTAACAGTAGTATCAGAGCTTACACAAGTCACTATAGAGGGGTTTGATGTTATTCGGTTTTGGCTTTTGATGTCTATTTTGTTGTTTGTTTCATTTTTGGATTTTGATTTGGATCTTTGTCTCTATCTCAATTTCAGTTTCATTTTCCTTTTGGATTTTTGGTTTTTGTTCGAGTTCATGAACCTACATTTATTGCTTGGCTTTTGATGTCTATTTTGTTGTTTGTTTCATTTTTGGATTTTGATTTGGATCTTTGTCTCTGTCTCAATTTCAGTTTCATTTTCCTTTTGGATTTTTGGTTTTTGTTCGAGTTCATGAACCTACATTTACTGCTTCGACGTCAACTAAGGCATAAAACTTTGGTATAACTTTGGCATCTTTGGCTTCCTTGGCACCCATGTCTCCCTTGGTGATTGTTGGTAGCAGTTGGCTTGCGCAAACACCTTTTAGTTAAGGAGTGGCAATAAGGAGTCTTTTGTTCACCAAGGGGGGAGGATTTGGACCCACAACCTCACTTTTACAAGTGAAGTGTTTTACCACTTCACTATCCCTTGTGTTGTCACTCTATACCTTTTTACTTTTATTTAGCACAAATTGCATCTTACTTTTTCATTCCCTTTTCCATTTCAATTCAAGCAATCTCAAATTTTTTTTCACATATCCATCAAGGGGGTTTCTTTGTCTACATACCCATGGACCCTACAAATACCATGGAGGATTTTGGTGAGTCACCTCTACACAAGGTACTACTCGAGCAACCGTTGGAGCTTCTACGACACAAACTTTGAGGCGCCCAAAATGAGATCCGAAAATGCAACAAAGTACTTTAGAAAATGCAATCTCAAGATTGGTGAAAAATTATTGTGTCTACTAAAGATGATGGCACACATTCCAAGATTGGTGTGAAAAATTACCAATTTTTATGGTTTGGTGGTTTAATGGCCACAAGGATGGCCCATTAGTTCTCTCATGGTTATCACAATTTCACGATTTCTATTCTGACGAATCATATTATGAAAGTGATAAAGTAAAGTTTGCTACTAACTATTTAGTAGGGAAGGCTCAACTTTGGTGGAATGTCCTATGTCATAGTGCAAATCGTCTGACCACATGGAAGGATTTTCAAGAAAAGTTTAAAGATTATTTCTTTCCCCCTCATTTTCATTTACATGTTCAACGTGCATGGAACACCTTTACATGGAAGGAGGGTGATACTTTTACAGCCTATATGGACGGGTTCTGGCAATACCTAGTATTTCTCCGCCTGCTTGAAGATATTTTTGCAATTACCATGAAGAAGAAGTATGATGACGATTTGGAGAAGGAGATCCAAGCTAAGCTTCATTCACTCCATTGACTCCAAACCACAATGCTTTATGAAGCTACTTCTTTTGCTCATGATGAAGAGAAAGAGTACCAATCGATTATCAAAATGATCTGTTTGCAACAACAATATCAACAACAACCTTTTCATAAGTCTAATTTTCTTTGATTATCAAACTTCCATTTTTGTCTTTCTTTAATCCTATAGTTCTTTACATGTGATCCATTTACATATAGGATTTAGTATGTAGGAGCATACTTTAGTTATGCTTCCCAAAATAAATTAGAATATTTAGAGCATATTCTATAATTAGAGACTATGTTAGCATCCCATAAATAATCTCAATAAGTTAACTCCTCCATCAACATTTCCATGCATGGGTTTTTTTACATGGCATATGCCTATGTTGTTCAGTAATGTGACATGTGATTGGCTATCCATGTCTATTTTATTTTATCAATTGAGGTCAGTTGTTTTTCAACTGATGGGCACATTATCAATTATGCAATGTGTTAAACAAGGAATTTTTGGAGTGTTAATTTATTGAGTTATTAATGTGTTTTGGTGTTTTGATATAACAACAGAAGGTTCGTGAGGGAGTGGACATTTTGGATGTGTTTGGATACAAAAATAATAAGACTTATATTATATATATAGTTTGTAAATAAAGACCCACATAGAGAGTTCTTTCTAGAAAAAGTAGTAAAAATAGTGGTTAAGATAAGGATCATTGTAGATCGTGATTTATGATAATGAAAGCAAAGGATTTCCATAAAAGAGACCAAATTTTTACTTTCATGCTTGCTTTTTGAAGCTTCCCTCATTGTAACTGCTATTTTCTACATAATGGAAAATCCTATAAATACATGCACTATGTGGACCCGTTGAAACAGAGTGCATGGGGAGAGATTTCTCCCAATCTTGTGTATCATCTCCTCTATTTGCATATTAATTCTCTATATGTTTTCAGTATTGTATCCTCTATGTACGCATGAATTAAGATCCTTGCAACAATATGTGTGTGTATGTGCATGTGTATGTATATGATTGCTATGCCCCCTTATTCCTTGTAGTGTTTATTTCATTATCAAAATTTACTTTAGTACTTCCTTCTCTTCATCTACTTGACTTCATGTACTCACTTTTGTCAACATACATACATACATACATAATTATAATCACACACACACACACACATATATACATACATACATATACATATATATATATATATATATATATATATATATATATATATATATATATATATATATATATATATATATATATATATGCATGTGTGTGTGTATGTGTGCACGCGTGTGTGCGTGCCCACGCACATATGTACATACATACATAAATACATGCTCATATTACATTTCATGATGTTTTTTTCATGTAGAAGTTTTTTGATTCATAAAGATGACTAATCTTTGAGTAGTTTCACATAAGAGTCTTTCATTGAAGTAAAGTTATTTCTTACGAACATTGATATAACCTTTCGTTAAACCATTTATGGTATAATGGTGCAAAAGTAGAATGAATATTTACGAACATTGATATAACCTTTTGTTAAACCATTCATGGTATAATGGTGCAAAAGTAGAATGAATATTTAAAAGGGAAAAGAATTAACTACCGAAGTCCTTAAAAATGTATAAACTTAATGAAGATTTATAAGTGATAAGGATTTACTAAAATCAAGGGAAAATATGCTTTGAAGTAATTTGTAGTGCGAAGAGATCAGCTTCCATCTTGTTTGTTTTTTATTCTTTTGGTAATAACAACTTTTGGATTAATTTGAAAGTATAATGAAAGACTTAACATCTGTGAGACCTCTCAAATCCCATAGAAACATGCCTAGTGAAGGCTCGCTAATGATAGAAATTAGGAAGGGATAACTCTAAAGCCGGATATAAAAGGTTTAACGAGTGTTTCTAGAAGGCCCATAAATCCCCGAATGGGCACATTAAGTGGTGAAAGATGTCCTGAAACCACAGTTGTAGGGTCCCCACCCAAACCAAGAGAGGCGATAGCTCCAAGCAATGAGCTAGTTAAAAAAAAAGTTCAATCTTTTTTTTTTAATATAAAGGAAGTTCGGCAATAGCCTACTCTCCCGGACTTGAATTAAATAAAGAAAAGTACAAGAGAAGGGGACTAGTGCCCACGGGACCCCCCAAATCCCACAAAGCAGGGGAAGCTTATACAGAGCTTAGATGACATTACAAAGAAGGTTAATTACCCTCTCATCACCCTCATGTGGGGCCCACTTGGGTTTAAGCTTGTTATCGATCAAAAGGAGTACTTGATGATGCCTAAAGGGAGGGGGTTTTTTACAGTTGACAATCCTTTTGCCCAGGAGGAACATCGATTTCTCAATTGACCACTCCTTGGGGGAGTCACCGAAGTTGAGAGCACATCTTTCCCGCCAGATTTTCCATAGGACCTCCCCTCTGATGGCGTTCCAGAGAGATGCGGAGCAGCCAATCGCTTCCCCCAGCAGGGCTTGTTGCCAGCTGAGACGTTTTTGAAGTCTAATTCTCCTTCCAACCACCTGCCAGAGTCTGTTGGAGTTGGGGCAGGTAAAGAAGATGTGTGAGACATCTTCGATAGACCGGTGGCAGCGTTTGCACCAGGGAGGGATCCCACAAATTTTGTTAGCCTTAAGGTTAGTTCAATCTTTGAGATGTAATATTAGAGATAGCTTGAATGAATTTGAAAGTACAATGAACGAAGGGCATTGCACACACTCGACGAGAATGTAAAAATTGTTGAGATTTTGGCGGTTGGTTATGAAGATTGGAAAAAAAAAACACGCAGGCGTTTCGTTGTTCCCTCGTATGCACTTAGAATAACGTATAAAATCATTACGTAGATTTAGGTTACTTTGACTGACAATACGAGATTTCTGATCGCCAGTGAAGGTATCAGCAGCCATGTCGAAGCGAGGTGAGTGCGGAATCGACTGTGATACACTTCCAAAGTTTGTAGGAGCTTTAATCTGTGCTTTGCTGCATCTAATGCAGGACGTGGAGGCTCCTCCGGAAACAAGTTTCGTATGTCACTGGGTCTTCCAGTGGGAGCTGTTGTAAACTGTGCCGACAACACAGGTGCTAAGAACTTGTATGTGATTTCGGTTAAGGGAGTGAAGGGTCGGTTGAATAGATTGCCCGCTGCTTGCGTCGGCGACATGGTGATGGCTACCGTCAAGAAAGGAAAGCCCGATTTGAGGAAGAAGGTCTTACCTGCTGTGATCGTACGCCAAAGGAAGCCTTGGAGGAGAAAGGATGGCGTGTTTATGTATTTTGAAGGTCTTATACGGATCCCAGAATCTCACTCAATCTACACAACATCACTTTATCTGTTTGAATATGTAACATTTGTTATGTGCCTTATTTACAGATAATGCTGGTGTTATCGTCAACCCAAAGGGCGAGATGAAAGGTATATCTCCTTAAACAGCAATAATGTGTCTGTGCATCTATTGTGTGTCGCTGCTTATGTATCTGTGCACGAATAAGAGTAGGTGGGTGTGCACATGTATTTATATGTCTTGAGTGTACACGTGAATTTATATACGTCAGTGTTTGTGTTATGTATTTTTATATGTGGACCTGTGTATAAACCCATTCATATGTGTGTAAATGTCAGAATACATACATTTGTGCACATATATCCAAACATATTTTATGTACATAAGCATGTGAATTTACTCGTGTGTATATGTAGAGAAAGAGTTTCCATTTACGTACGTATAAATGCAAATTTCATGTATGTATGGAGATGTTTATGGCTAATGCGTGTATGCATGTATATGTATATACCATAGTACAAAAAAATCGTGATTTTTTCCTAAAATAAAAATCTTTTAAATCTCGAACG